>PVIH01011260.1:12460-70330 GCA_004025045.1 Sigmodon hispidus | reverse complement strand
CCAGGATACAGGCGCTGAGGCCCGCCGAGCCCTCCTCACCTCTGGTCAGGGTTCGAATCCGCCCCTCAGAGACCCCTGCAGTTAGTTTGCTCAGTTCACTCAGTTCAGGGTCGCAGTAGGGCTCCTAGTAGATTCCCTGAGCAGCAGGAGCTGCGGGTGTGGCCAGGTGCAGAGTTCAGCTGCCCCTGCTCCAGAGTCTAGGGCTGTTTTGTTACTGGGATATTCCTAAACCTTGTCATAGTTCCCGGCACACAGTGGACACACACGAGAACCTACCAACATTTCATAGTGTGAAGTTTTCCTAAAATAAATCAAAAGCAAAAACAGCAATAGAGGCAGCATTTCTTTATTACCTGTAACTTGTAACTTATCTGGTATAAAGGAGTAAAAAGCTTCATATGTAAAGGACTTGGGGCTACTTTTTGAAGATTTTACTTTTAGTATTATTTTTAACTGTGTGCACTCCCATGCCCAGGCATGCACACCTGCACTTGTGGACAGGTGCCTTCAGAATCCAGAAGGTGGCGCTGGGTCCCTTGTGGCTGGAGTTACAGAAGGTTGTCAGCCACTTGACATGTAAGCTAGGGACCAAATTCAGACCCTGAAAGAGCAGTCTCTGTCCTCAGCCACAGCTCTATCTCCAGATCCAGACAATTCCTTTTCACAGAGGACACTGAACAATCTAAGCCCTCGTCTTCCTCAAGGCTGTCATTATAAGTAGCGGTTTCTGATGTACTCTCGGTACATGGCAGTGTCCTCTTTACCAAGGGGCTGCATGATACCGTGGCTGGCCTGAATATGGGCTTGGAAGATCTCTGCAGACTTCCTGTCTACTCGAGGAGGCTGAACTTCATAGACGCTGTCTTGTGGGAAAGCCGAGATGGGAGTCCTGTAAGACATGAAAGAGAAGGCTTTGTTAAAGGAGACACAAGATTCAGGAAGGGCTGCTGAATGTGCAGCTGGTACTGGCTGGAGACTTCGGATATGGTGGCTGTATTTAGTTTTGTTCTTTGTTCTTGTAGGCACCTTTTTTTTGTTTGTTTTTTTTTTTTTTTTTTTTTTTTTTTTTTTAAAGATCAAGTACAAATCAGTGAAGTGGGACACAGCAGTAATCCTGGCCAGTGAGTTTTTACATCAGTGAAATGCTTCCTCATTATACAAGTATTCGGTAAGTAAGAACTACTGTTTATTGATAGGTAATTTCTTACTTGAAGTTCTGAAATTCTAAAAGCTTCGACAATCAAAAGCTACACTGCCTGAAACATCCAGTCCAATTAAAATGCATTGTTCTTATTTCTTCCTCATGCTACTATATGTAAATGTGAATGTGTCTCACATACATCAGACATGGCCTCAGATATCACCGGGGATGTTAGCGTGAAGTGACGCTAACACCCACTTCTTAACTCCACAGCATAGCTGGCCTCTGGCTCTCAGGTGAGAAGCTGAGGATCTGTGATAGATAGGTGACTTCCTTTCTGAAGGATTCAAGAATCCTCTCTGCCACACTTTCCCTCCATTCTCACCCACCCAGCCTACTGCAGTGTTTAAAATCTCTATCCATCCCTTGAGGAAGGCACCGTCTCTAGAAGGGCCCCGTCAAAATTCATGGTGGTGGTGTCTGACTTTTAGCAATGTGAACACCCACTTGTTACTGTATACTTAGCTGGAGGCAGGCTGGCCCTCAGGGCATGAGTCCACTAACAAGTCAGAAGTGATACAGAGATACATGGGTGAGAAGTGTGGCTTCTCATGTGTGCACTCAAGAGGTCAAGCAGAGGCCAGTGGTCACGGAAAACTAGACAGAGTGGAGAAAAAGGCGAGCAACGACACACTGTCACTTGGCCATCTTTCTAGAAGGCTCTACATTCTGGAAACCAAGACTGGGGGCTGGGCCTTGCTCCTGTGCACCTGGGAGGAATTCCAGGTACCCTCATGGTCACTATTTGCTTAGCTGGGACTCAGGAGCTAGGGGAGAGTGTGTGGTCAGCACGGTGGACTTCAGAGGCCACTGGAATATTAGCATTCTGCTGGAAACTGGGTGGTATGGTAACAGACGAAGGAAAAAAAATCATCTTCACGAGCTCACCTGTACCCCTGAATATCTATCTTCTTAGGATGTGCAACATGTAAATGTGGGCTTTCCTCACACTTCTCGGAAGCCACTGAGGTAAAGGTAGAGCCTGGGGAGATGGCTCAGCAGTTAGACTGCTTGCCCTCCAAGCAAGAAGACCAGAGCTCAGATCCCTCAGGCTCACACAAAGGCCAGGTGGGCAGTGGCTTCTCACAGTTCCTGAGACAGGAAAAGCCCAGAGCAAGCTGGTTGGACTAGCTCTAGCGGTGAGCTCTGGTTTTGATGGAAAGATCCTGCCTCAAAGAATAAAGTCTAAGAGTGATCAAGGAAGATTCCTGATACCAACTTTAGGCTCTCACATACATGTGCACATGTACATGCACACCTGCACATATACATGTGCCCTCACATATAGAAACACGTATATATGAGAGAGAGAGAGAGAGAGAGAGAGAGAGAGAGAGAGAGACGCCATCAAGGGGGCTCACTGATTATAACACACACTCTTGCCTTTGTATAAACATCCTGTGATGGCTGGGGATTATAGGATATCTCACTAAAATAATTAAAACGAGAAGTGACTAGTCATTCCAGATGCACATCTGTCTGTCTGTCTGCCTCTGTTTCTGTCTGTCTGTCTATCTGTCTGTCTGTCTGTCTGTCTCTCTCTCACACACACAACAGAGAGATAATGTAATGAAAGGGGTAAGAAATGGATGGCAGGTGTGAGGGAAAGGAAGACAAGGCCAGGTAAAATATCCCGAGATCGCTTCATCTCATTAATTGCCAGCGGACTGGATTCTGTTTCAAAATACAGACACAGCAGCACTGAATGTCCGGGGCTAACACATTATTATGGTGGGTGATTGAGATAATATACAAATTTATTCATAATTTTGCCTCAGAAAAATGTAAGAACTCTATAGTTTAATTCAAGATGAGCAGTTAGGATTCCTTAATGGTTGGTAATATTCAGAGCCAAACCATTTTAAACAGACCCGTTAACAAAGTGGTGCTGTTAGTTTTCAGAGGTTGCCATCAAATTAGCAACCACAGCATCTCCTGGCTCCAGGGTCAACACAGTTCCCGTACTGCTCTAGCGCCGGATCCTTCTCAGAGCTCTTACATACACACCGTCTTGGTTTTCACATCCGTTTTGGAGGAAGGAAACACATTTCACACCCTCTACTACTCAGACTAGTTACTTATAAAATTGAACTGAGGGTCTCTATTTTCTCTTTGGATCTTGATCCATGTGTAGGAGGTTCCTGGCAAGAATCTCAGCAGACATCCACCATGCAATGGATGTTCAAGGCATCTTCTGGGAGCCAAACCTTCCAAACAACCGAGGAAGAGAACCTCCTGCCCCAATGGGAGTAGAGCCAGGGCAGCCACACACTTCCACCCAAAGCCTTTGATTTCTTATTAAGAAATAAGTTGAAAGTCCTCACTTTGCTTCTCAGAACCTGATTCACTGAAAGCAGAGTCACAGAAAATGATGACAAACTCTGTAAACAGGAAATGTCATGCACTGGCTGACACACTTCACAGGCTAGAAGGTTTAGGATTCCAAAATGGCCTCACTACTGTTTTACAACAGCCCATCCAGGGAGCCAGAACCAACGTCCTTGATACAAAGTCTACGTTAGACAATAAAACTAAAATGTTAAAATATGTACTACTGCATGTGGGTTAGAAGAAAGCTCAGGACCCCAGGGATAACAGAAAAGGATCCAGTCACAGGAAGCCGCTCATAGACCTAAGCTATAGTTCTCAAAGCATGGCCTGGCCAGCAGCCGCAGCAGCACCTGGGAATCCCAGGGTAAGGGCAAGCAAAAGTGTTTTAATGAGCTTACTGGATGATGCTGACACCTCCCCTGGCCTAGCATGGCTGCTGTCAGTTATATAGATGAGAGATGTAGGATGCAAAATAATCTTACTTAAATTTTTACAGTGATAGGAATTGAATCCAGGGAAGGCCTTGGACGTTTTAGGCACACATACCACTCCTGACAGTAGAGGCACACATACCTATACTCCAACTACTTATTTTCTTTTTCTTAAAGACAGGGTCTTACTATGTCATCCAGGCTAGCCTTAAACTCACAACCCTAGTGCCTGAGATGTCTGAAGCCTGGGGTAACAGGAGTGAACCATCATGCCTGCCTGAGAAAAGGTCTTATCATGCATCATGGGCTATCTTTGAACTCCCGATCCCCCAGGCTCTGTGTCTGAAATGCATTGATCGAGCATTTGAAAACATGAACTTTTTTTTTTTTTTTTTTTTTTTTTATGATAGGATCCTACCTAGGAGGGCGCAGTTTAACATTTAGTTATAAAGATATGAGCAACAATATTAGATTTATCTCTTACTTTCTAGTGAGTACACGTTATTTTTTTTTTTTAACTTTTCCATAGATGCATGCATTTCAGAGGCGGGAACCAAAACAACATTCATGACCCGCACAAAAGGCTGCTGGCAAGAGACTGGGAGAAGTCAGATACCACCACTGCACAGTCTGTTAACAAACTGATAGCATCTGTTTTAAGATTAAAAAAAAAAAAAAAAGAACAACTAATATTTAAACTCTATACACAGTAGACATTATGAGGCTATTTTCTTTTACACATTCCAGTAGAGAGACCTATGACCAAAAAAAAAAAAAAATCTACATTTGCCTCTTGGCTATAAATAGAGGGGATATTTTTAAGCTTCTCATAGCCTCAAAGGCAGAAGACCTATTACCCCTCATTCAAATGCCAGTTGTATTTCTGGACATAAAATATTATAATTACATGGCAGAATAATTTCTTTTCATCTATGAAACCTACTTTCATCTTGACAGTATATTTTGTACTTTCCCTCAAGGAAAGTTGCAGTCTTAGCATAATATATTTACCAATCACTTACAGGCTGCTTAACATACACGGTGTGGTGTCTCAAATGCTGAGTACTGATGACATCCAGTCTCAACTGCTGCTTCTGTTCACAGAAGAGAAAACACTCCAGGAAGAAACTCATTAGACACACCAGATGTTCTTAAGGAAAACCCTCATTGGTATCTTTTAATGCTCTTTGTTAAACAGAGCTGCTTTAATACAGCCATTTCTAATTACAATCTCTATCTTATAACTGAGCGTAGAGCTAATGTTTGAGCCTTTTATAGCTTAATTCCTGTTGTGGGGACTTTGTTGACTTGTACAGATCAGTGATCAGTACCTGGACATTGGCTTGGGTGAGGCTGAGATGCTTTCAGAATCCAGTGACATCATGAGGATTCACGGTTAGTGGTTAAACTACTAGACACAATTTGATGGTCAGAATATTAGGCAACACTTAAGTAATTTTAACAATCATTTATGATTCTTGTCTATATGTTAAAATCTTATGCCTTTCTATGATCAGCATTTTGCCATAATCAAACCCCATTAGACATTCCCAGAGATTCTAGTAAGAGTCTCACTCTAAGATCCATTTCCCTTCCCAGTGTTCTCTCTGTTGTCACCAAAACTTTCAGTATTTTCTCCCACGTGGTTGTTACATTTTTTATCATCAAATGCTTCCTTGTTGATCATATATTAGCCAGGATCAAGAGAATAGTATGCTGAAGATCAGGGAATGGCTTTGGGCCATTTGTCTCAGTCTTTCTGGAAGAAAACCCTGTAGTCAGTCAAAATTCTACTAAGACCTGCAGGTGGTGGTGGAGCAAGCATTCAGCAGGTGCTTTAGTGACCTGTCTGTGCTGGGATCTCTGTCTCTGCTATCAGGAAATAAGAGCGCTTAGCATTTGATCGCTGGTGCTGTGGCTATGATACACACCCTAATATGTAGTGGAAATCGGGCATTATCACCTTGACCTAGAGGTGTGGCCTTTGGGCCTTGAGGATCAGTGTATGGAGTGTGGCCAGGCCAGTCTAAGACCGGGTGCATGGTATCTCTCATTCTGTTTGCTCCCTTCAGCTCTTGGAGAAAGGACCAGACCCACTTCTGCTGTGTGGACGAGTCTAGTCTTCCAGAAATCACCCAACTGTTCAATCTCTTGTATCAGTGAGTGTTTCATATAAACTCCTTAATAAATATTAACTTTTTAATATAATCGGTTGCTAGTGATTAATACCAACTATAAATGGCATTCCAACATGAGGCACAATCTACATAGACCTGAGAAAGCTTTAAAAAGATTCTAAAAGGGAGCTGAAACAGCTTCCTAGTTGTGTCTCTCAAGTGGACCATGGTCCAGGTGACACTGTGGCTTGAGTTGGGCTTGTGGCCTGCAGCTCAAGCTGTAACAAGGCTGTCTCCCAAAGTCTCACAAGAGCCTTGGTACAAGCATGAGCTTCATATGACTTATTTAAGGTTTCTGTTCTGATAGACAAAAAGGAAACAGAGTCAAAGAGCTTTTTGGTAGCAGCATTTTTGGGGGAGGGCTCTGCTTGCTGGTGGCAAGCAGAGGTGTGGTTCCTTTAGCAGATGCTTCCTGACTCAGTGCTAGTGTAGTGACAAAACATGTAGCTCTTTAAAGAGGCCCTGCTGCCAAATACTTAAAGTCCAAGAGCAATGGGTGGTGGTGCTCTACTTGGTAGCAATGTGGGCCCTAAAATTCCACAGAGTTGGGGTGGCAAATGTGACTCCTGCCAGTACCTATGCTGTGAAGCTAAACTCTATGAAGCTAGACTAAGGTTCTGTGTGGAACAAGTCATCATAGCCAAGCCTTTAATCCTAGCCACACCTTAGTGGATGAAAGATGTGGTCAGAAACAGAAAAAGATAACAGATATACAATAAAGACAGACTTTAAAAAACAGCTTACAGTGTGTTAAAAAATATATTAGGCTTAGGAGAGAAAAGCAAAATGTATGTGTGTGTGTGTGCACGTGTGTGTGTGGGGGGGGTGCGTGTGCACAAGACATGAAAAGATGGAAAATACGCAAAAACTCTGGATACTGTTTGTTATGTTGTCTTAGAACTGTTTGGCTGCTGAGGAAGAAGCAAGAGCTGCTAAGAGACATTTAATTATAAATGCTGCTGGATTAATCCAACCTATACTATTTTGTAAATTCCCTTGACTTCAAAATTGAAGTCAAAAGATAACTTTGGAGAAGAGGTTTTCATTTTATTTCTACAGAAAAAGAGAGGTTATGGGTTTATTCCAGGTTTAAAAAAAGGGGCTTGATCAAGGAAGACCTCCTGAAAAATCTCCAATGAGAACAGATGACCCAGATGATCCAACATTTCAGAGCACCTCTGTTGCAGTTTCCTTTGAGTTCTATATCTAGAGCTGCTGGCCGAGATGATCCACCTTCACTGACTACTCCACTCTGAACTCGACCATAATCTTAAATTTTTCTTCAGATCCCCATAAGATTACTAGCACCCCCAATCAGCAGGAAGTAGTCTAGAGAACTACCCTCACATTCCCAAAAAATAGATTATAGATGTTTATCTTTGCTTACAATGCTGATTACAAATTGTTATAGATAATGGTGAGGAAAAAAACTATGCAAAGAAAATTAGACTTGGTGGGTTTTGTTTTAAAAAGAAAAAAAATGGGGAAATGCTGTGGGATTATGCTCTTATACACTGTAAATATTTGCCCCTGTTACTGGCTTAATAAAATGCTGATTGGCCAGAAGGCAGACAGGAAGTGTGGGCGGGGCAACAAGACTACAAAAACTGTAAGAGGAGGAAGAGCAGGGACACCAAGCAGATCAGGGAAGAGACGATGAAAATGCTCTAAGAAAAGGTTCTAAGCCACTTTGCTAATCATAGGTTAGCTTAAGAGTATGAGTTAGCGAGTAATATGCCTGAGCCATAGGTCAAACAGTTTGTAATTAATATAAGCCTTTGTGTGATTATTTGGAACCACTGGTCCTAATCTCGAGGTTAGGCTTGGCCAGGAACTTCTTAGTATAGCGATAGATGGCTTCTCCCTTCCAGCATCCTCAGTGATGTCAGCCTTTGGTCTATGGATACTGTTTTGGCATTTTTCCATCAGCGTCCATCACTTCTCTCTAGTTCTTTCATCAAAGTGCTTGTATCTTTTCAACAAGGCACTCACACATCTGAAGCCTAGTCTTGAGTCTACCAAGATGATACAGTGGAAATATGTTCAGTTCTTTAAAAATTAAAACAAAATCAACATACTTCTATATCCAGCTCACATTCTGAGGGCTAAAATAGAGATGCCTAAGACCAAAATGCAGCTCTCAAAGTATATAATATGGTAGCAACTGGCAGTTATGCTGGAATTTAGATTTATGCCTAAATTAAAGTATATTTAAAATAGTTTTTGGTATTACTTGCCAAATGACAAGTACATGACACCCACATGTAGCCAATGGCTACTGTGCCAGGTGGTATGGCTGTGAACTTCACCATTACCACAGAACATTCTGTGTGCTGTGTTACTCTAGAATAGACATTTTTTTTTCTGTTATTTTTTCTCCTTGGGGATGTTCAATACTTTTGTCTTTATATGCCCATCTTCCTAATATAAATACATGCCAAGTGTTCATGGGCATCTGGCTCCCATCTTGTCACTCAGTGCTTTAGTTCATATCCTCCTAAGAACTGTATGCATTGTTCATCTTGCCACCTTACCAGATGATTCTTTCAAAGTGACATCATTTTAGCTCCTTTAAAATGCATGGCTTTAAACACATTGGCTGGGCTTCATTTACTGCAGCTGATAGTCTTACAAGGTTCAAGTTGTCTTACCCTTGTTCAGTGGCAGCTTCAAGCCCTCCTTACAGGACCCTACTTATCTCTGAGAACTTTCTTGTCATCTGGATTGACAAGTTTCATTTTTATTTTATACATTTCCCGACACAAACCCAGAAGCAGCAACCTCTTTCAGAAGCCTAGTTCCTATTAGTGGGAAGCTGACATTCTAACACTACACTGTAGGCTTGGGAATTCTCATTATCAAGCCTGTGTGTGTGTGCGTGTGCATGTGTGTGTGTGTGCTCATGCACACTTTATGCCAAGAATGATGAACAAAGAAGTTGACAGACTTCATGAATACTGATGATTTGTTTGGTATATCTGAGAGTAAACACACAACAGCCCTAGAATAGCAATGCTAACACTGCCAGCATCAGTATGATTCCTGAGAACAGACTTTGCATGTATATGCTTTTTGCCATAACATGTTCAGAGTTTTTACATACAGCAATGCATATTATTTGACCACATCTTAGCCTCTCCCTTAAACCTTTATAGTGGATATACAGACAACTATAGTTTACTATTGACAATGAATTTATATCAGGGTTGGGATAACCCTCTATTTTTACACTTACAACGTTTGAAGATAATATCCATGGCTAATAAGTTCTTTCCTTGATAGTTTGAAACATACCACTCACTTCTCTTTCTGATCTGAGGTAGTGTATCCATTACACCTTGTGAAAATCTAGTAATCTTTCTACAAGAAGTGTCTATGGAAGGGTATGGAAGCCTAAGAGACATTTTCCCCTTAAGGTCTGCTTACACACACCCTGGTGTTGGTCAGTAGAGACCAGCACTCTCAGTAACACAGTGGTGTGCTCTTTCGATACCAGCTAAAGGAGTCTTGCAGGGAAGACTGGCTTTTCTTTTTGCATCAATGATTTAGTAGTTTCTCTTTTTTAAGGTACCCATATTTATGTTAATTTTTTGCCTATTGTCAGCCTGTGACATTTCAAGTCATTTTGATGTCTTTTGTTCTGAATTTATAAGTTTTGAAATGGCACATTGCGCTTCCAGCCTTTTATGGACTCATCTTGCTGGTACATGTTGTTGTCTGAGATGTCTGTAGGCTCCATGTTCTGTTGTTCTCATAACTTTATGTGGAGCTAGCCTCTGGTACTCTCTTGGTGCACACTCTGTGAATTTCCCTGAGGCTGCAGAAGGCAATGAGGCTCAGGAGACCTTCCCTAGCTTCACAAAGCTCCCCTTACCCTGCTCCATCATTATGTACAAAAGCATGCCAGCTTGCCATCCCCTCTGAGGCCTCCTTTTAGGTTCAGATTCTTACATCTATTTTTTTCTTTCTGGTTTTCAAAGAAAGGTCTCATGTAGCCCAGGCTAACCTTGAATGCTCTATCCTTCTGCCTCCATCCCAAGTGCTAGGATTTTGGCATGTGCCTGCCAGACTCCCTCATCTTTACTGCCAATGTCCTGCTCAATTTTGACATATCAGCAATTTCTCCTCAAGATCTCTTTGCTATCCAGGAAGGGACCTTCGGTTATTTGGTTTCAAGAGTTTAAGTGATCTAGTCAGCTTTATCCCCTTTCAGAACTCACTAAGGGCAGCTGGACACATCTGGTACGAAACTGGTTGAGCCCCCCACCCCCAGTATCAGCAGCCACACTAACATCACCTATAACTTCTAGTGGGCACCTGTCAGCTACTCTTGGGTCCTTGTGTTCTGAGCCTCATCAGATAGCTGGCTGCTCCTCCCTGGCTTCTTCCCTGTGTACAAACCCTGGCATTATCCCCTTATCTACTTCTGTTCTGACATTTGTCCTGTGTAGTCCAAGGGCAGGGCTGTCTGTGGGAGATGCCATTTGAATCTGCACTGTCATGTGTTCATGGCTTAGCTGCCTGCTGATAGGTTCAGAGAGGTGACGGAATCATGAGGGCGCTGATATAACCATCGAGCGACCTCCTGATGGATTCACCGGAGTTTGGTGGTTACTGAGAAGAAGAGGGCTGTGGGAGGTTAAGCTTTGCTGGAGGAAGTTTCTGAGTGACAGACCTTTTCCTGGGCCCTTCACACACCTCCCTCACCACCTCTGCTTCCTGCCTGGTGTGAGGGAAGCAACCTTACCCCACCAGGAGCCTAAGCTCTGCCACAACCCAGCCACACATGGACTAATAACTCTGGAATCATGACCCCAAACCAATCTCTCCTCTTTGTCTATCTTTTCCATCACATACTTGACACAGTGAAGAAGCGACAACATCACAGCCATTCAGGGATAGAGAGTTTAAAATTATTATAGCTGGGCTGGCAAGATGGCTGGGTGGGTAAAGGTGTGGACTGACTGATGCCTGATGACCTGAGTTTGATCCCTGGAATCCACATGGTGGAAGATGGTGGCAGACTCCCTCAGCTGCTCTGTGACTGTCACATATGCAAAAGTGGGACGTGCGTGTGTGTGTGTGTGCGCGCGTGTGTGTGTGTATGTGTGTGTGCGTGTGTGTGTGTGTGTGTGTGTGTGTGTGTGTGTGTGTGTGTGTGTGTGTGTGTGTGTGTGTGTGTGTGTGTGTGTGTGTGTGTGTGTGTGTGTGTGTGTGTGTGTGTGTGTGTGTGTGTGTGTGTGTGTACATCAAACAGAAAACAAAAACCGCTTATATTCTTCCCAGAACCCAGCAGCCATATTCATCTTAAAAGTATATTTTCACACAACTCCCAAGTGGACAACTAAATGAAAGACCTGTTGCCCAAATGGTCCTGCGTGCCTTGCTGCTGGCCCACACAGCCATGCGAGGGCTGCTATCGGATCACCCTCCTATTCCAGCTCTTATTTCCCTTCCTGATAGTGTCATTTCCCTTTGCCACCTTAGCACCTGGCTGCAGACAGTCTTTGCTAATGGGTTACTGGGTCGCCCGAAGCCTGCTCTGGGCCTATGAAGAGAGCTGTGCGTGCCTAGGACCTTGGACTTGGAAGCTCTACTGTAACGGAGAGTGGGCAGCTGAGTGGTTAAAGGGGCAGAGAGCAGAGCAGAGTCTGATGTGGTTAAAGGGGCAGAGAGCAGAGCAGAGTTGATTCCCACTCTCCTTTTGCAATACTAAGTTCACTGAAAAGAAAAAAAAAAAAA
The DNA here is from genome assembly GCA_004025045.1 of Sigmodon hispidus. Lineage (NCBI taxonomy): Eukaryota > Metazoa > Chordata > Mammalia > Rodentia > Cricetidae > Sigmodon > Sigmodon hispidus. The sequence continues at coordinate 58,448 of PVIH01011260.1, read as the reverse complement.
AAAAACCAGAACAAACCCCCAACACAAAACTCAACCATCCCAGACTCCCCGGCATCTGGCTTCAAAATGTAACCATGGTTTTATTTATTGTGGCATTCACACGAGACTTGGATGTGCAGCTGGGTCACATGGACAGCAGTATCTATTTTGAAGACTGAGGCAAAGGTGTCTGCATTCTTCATGTGGCCAGAGCAGCAATGATTTTCTGAATATGCTGAGGATGCTGTTTTTGAGCCAGCGACTGCTGCAACAGCTTCCTGACCAAGGCAGATGCATCAGCCCTCTGACAGCATGCCATGCAGCAGCCCTCTGACAGCATGCCATACAGCAGCCCCTCTGACAGCATGCCATGTATCGGCCCTCTGACAGCATGCCATACAGCAGCCCCTCTGACAGCATGCCATGCATCGGCCCTCTGACAGCATGCCATACAGCAGCCCCTCTGACAGCATGCCATGTATCGGCCCTCTGACAGCATGTCATGCATCAGCCCTCTGACAGCATGTCATGCAGCAGCCCTCTGACAGCATGCCATGCAACAGCCCTCTGACAGCATGCCATGTATCGGCCCTCTGACAGCATGTCATGCATCAGCCCTCTGACAGCATGCCATGCATCAGCCCTCTGACAGCATGCCATGCAACAGCCCTCTGACAGCATGCCATGCATCGGCCCTCTGACAGCATGCTATGCAGCAGCCACTCTGACAGCATGTCATGCAACAGCCCCTCTGACAGCATGCCATGCATCGGTCCTCTGACAGCATGCCATGCATCAGCCCCTCTGACAGCATGCCATGCATCAGCCCTCTGACAGCATGCCATGCATCAGCCCCTCTGACAGCATGCCATGCATCAGTCCTCTGACAGCATGCTATGCAGTTAAGGGAATGAATCCTGGAAGCCTACTCTGCAGTCTGCTTCTGCTGACCTCCAGTGTTCCCTCAAAACACCCGAATCCCCAGACCAAGTCACTCTCTGTTCTTCCCACTAGAGGGAGTCACACTTTCTGCAACTGACTCCTGTCCGTCAGAGACAGCAAGAGGGTAAAGCACACCGGGGCACCAGGCCCCTTATCTCAGCTGAAGTGAGTACCAGGCTTACTCCCAGCTTTAGGCAGGCACACACAAATGGCAGGGACAGTACTTCTTATATGCAAGGCACAGCCACTGGTATTTTTACACTCTATAAATTCACGAGAACTCTAAAATAAAAAACGTCATTTGTATTCTTTTGCAGAACTTATGGTGTTAGAGAAACGAGGCGCGATGATTTTTCTGACCAGAGTCAGGTAAAATGCTTCCAACTTAAGATGCAATTTGTGAACGGTATGGCCTCCTTCCCATTACTTGACATGTATAAATATGAATACTGCTTCAGCCATGCTTATTATAGATGGTGGGGAAGTGGGAACATTATTTAGCAGAGTTGTTTTGTGGGTTCTGACTAGAACATTCAACAGCTATTTAATGAGAAAGTGCTTGGATTTGAGCCCCACAGGCAACAGGGGTTGGTTCCCTTGCACAGTGCTGGACTGTGAACAGGTGGCACCAAGCATATGATGCTTTCAAGGGGTGAAGCTTGTGGCTGTCATTTTCCGGGGTTCTGTTCTCCCTCAGGGCAATGGGCCACCGCTGAGGCTCAGACCGTTAGGAGTTTTGAACCTTCTGCCCTTGTTTGGCTGGACAGCAGCAGGTGTGGCCTGTCTCTCCTAGAAATACGAACCAGCGGGTTGCAAACAACCATGTGTCTAGCCTCTCTCCTGCAGACGTCAGAACCCTGCTTGGTTTTTTGTCTTGTTTTTGTTTTTGTTTTGTTTTGTTTTGACATCAATTCCAATCAACTCTATTATTTAAGGCCAAAGGAATTATTCACAGTGTATGAAGTTTCCTCATACCCCAGGCAATTTCCTGCAGCATTGACACATTCCAATAGCCATACTTTTTTCTTTTGCTATCAATGGGCTGATGCCAGTAAGTTATTGTCAACTAGATCCCACATTTTGTTCTCACCTAATGTCCTCCTTGTCCTGTGCCGATGTCCAGGACACATGACAGCTAGCCATCAGGACTCCTGAGACTTCTCCTGGCAGTGACTGGCCTTGACGGTCCTGGAGCACACTTCACCTACATCCCTATAAAGCTCACTCATCCACAAGTGACTGAAGTAAGGTAGCTGTAGAGCCATGAGCTTTTGAGACAGAACTCAGCTGCTGTTAGTGATACTCACATAACTCCCTCCAGTGAGCCCCTATCTAGGGTGGAGGTCCAGATGCTCTGCCTATTGTTCATTCAGACAACTGGGGAGAACCCTCTGAGCCCCAGTTCCCATCCTGGCTGACTAGGAGATGGAATGCACAACTGTGCAGATCTCCAGGACTCACTCCAGGTGCGGCATCTCTACCAAGTCAGCCTTGACATCTATATTTTGTATCCCCCCTTCTCTACCAAGTCAGCCTTGACATCTATATTTTGTATCCCCCCCTTTTTTTTTAAAAAAAAAAAGAGGCTAATTCTTTTTGAATTTAGAAGATTATAAAGAAAACATGGTCCATAAGAGGTATCATCAACATGAGTAGAAATATAAGTGGATAAATTCAGAGAGTAGCCCACAGTCCCCATGGAAACTGAGTCCCTCCCTGCAATAATGTAGGTAACCATTTTCCAGGGACACTTGAAGCATCCCTGACTTTGTTTTGGAACTTTATTTCAATAAGCTCATTGAAATAGTGGTTTGAATGAGAATGGACCCCATAGACTCACAGATTTGAAGGCTTGGTCACCAGGGGGTTGGAATTGTTTGAAAGGATTAGGAGAATTATTGGAGAAATTGTGTGTTAGAGATTTCAAAGCTGTGAGTTTTGAGATTTCAAAAAGTCCACATCAGGCTTAGTCTGTCTGTCTGTCCATTCATCCATCCATCTGTCTTTCTGCCTATGGATCAGGATGTAAAGCCTTCAGCTACTTCTCCAGCACTATGCCTACCTGCATGCCACCATGTTTCCCACCATGGTAACAATGGGCTGAAACTATGCAAGTCTCCAGTTAAATGCTTTTCTTTATAAGAGTTGCCTTGGTCATGGTATCTCTTCACAGCAGCAGGACAGTGACTGAGATACCACACCAGTATAACCAGATCTCTGGAACCCAAGAAGACTGGGAGAAATTTAATTGTGGTGAAGAGGACACCCACTCAGTACTGAAGCTCATTACAGAATCATGTAAGCCAAGCTCTTGCTTTCCTCTTCCCTCCTACACGGTCAGTTCTAAAGCCATCCCTGGACAGGCATCTGCACAAGGAGGCAGCCTTTGACAGCCTGGGGTGCCAGGACCCCAGAGGCACGAGGCACACTGCACGGGGCCCACCTAAGATGAGGAGGACATCCTTCATGTTGGTGTCTGCATCATGGGAATCACAGCCTGAATGGAGGGCATCCATACTGAGGACAAGCCTGGACGGGGGTGAGAGGGGGTCAATTATCTATGGAGACGAATCAAATCAGCGTAAGGGTAACAGGAGTCAAATGTCTCACTGCTGGGGAAGGTGGGTACTACTATGAAAAGGAAGAAGTCTGAAATAAACTCAGACACTCTAATTAGAAGCATCATTACAAACCTATAGAAATAAACATATTTTATTTATATTTATAAGGATGTTGGATATTTATATTATGTAATAAAATAGATACATATGTACTAGATGTAGTTGTGGATATCTGTGCGTGTCAACATGGCACATGCTGTCTGCGTGGGCCTGTGACCCTGCAGTGACAATAGGTACACCCAGTGCCCAGATCTTGGCTTTAATATAATTTTCCACTAAAAAGAATGAGGGACCCTCGTAGAAGTGACTTATTTCAGGGCGAGGACAGGCAGAGAACACGATGATCCCAAAGCATCTTGTGCCAGAAATTGGGAAGCGCTCTAAGAAAGATGAGAACATGTCCAAAGACACAGGGTCAGGCAGAAGCAACTCTGGAGAAATTGGGGACAATTTGAGTATCAAAATGAATAATGACAATGATGGATTGTGTCCCGTAGAATATAATAATTCAAGATCTCATAGTGAGAAAAATTAACATGAAAAATGCAAGGTCTGATGAACAAAAGTTATTTCTAAAATTTCCAGGTGCTTTGCTAAGATATTCATTAATTAAAGAGTAATTTCACAGTAGAAAAGATCAGAGCACACTTCTTTAAGCAAGAAATTGAAACAAACATTGTGAGTAAAGGCACAATGTGAACTTGTCTGTCACCTGGTGGGATTCACTTGTGTCATATTTCTGCCTGTATGCATGATGTGTCTCATACCAAGACACTTCCTGTTTTAGTATGGCTACTAGTAGGGAACTGGCCAGAAACATAGGAAACATAGCCTACTGGTTCTGGCTCAAAGTCTTACGGGGCTGCTGTCAACTCGAGACTTACCTGAGGTTGGGAATCCAAGATCAGATTGCTCACAGTGAGCTAATGTTTTAGCTTTTGCCATGTCTGTGTATAAGGCTGCTCTCAACACAAAAGCTTGCTTTTCCCAAACAACTGACCCAGCAAAGTACTTCAAAACCCAGTCACTGCTGTTGCACACACTTGGCTATCTGGACTTTAACCTGTCCTCCCAAAGGCCTGTGTTTCAGAGGCTTGGGTTGGCAGCATGTAGCCCTGATAGGAGGTCGCAGAGCCATGCAGGGAGGTGGGGTCTAGTAGGAGGGTCTTGGGTAAGTTGGATGCATGGCAGGGACTGAGACTTCAGCCCCTTCTGCAGGGGGTCTCCTTGCCACAATCTCTGCTATTATGCGCTGCTTTGCTGAAGAGCAATGGAGCATGAACTGGAACATCTCAGGCTGTGAAACAAAAGAAACTTTTCTTCCTTATGTTAATTGTCTCAAGTATTTTATGGCAGTGATAGAAAGCCAGCTAAAACACTCCTAGCCAAAGAAACCATCCTGGTGCAAAGTGGGAAGGGATGATACTGGGGTGTGAGCAATAGAAGGAGGGTCAGCTGAAGGCACTATGGCACCTGCATATAAGCATGACAAACTAAATCAATGGCCTGGCTTCAAAACAACTGACCTGAATTCTTCAAAGTGTCAAAGCCATGACAATAAGGAAGAGTGGTGGCCGGTTCCAGAATAAAAGGGACTTTAGCTCCTAACACAGTGACAGGCTTCTAGCCCGGACCCTCTTGCTAGTCCAGGATGTTACTGGGTCAACTGGTGAGACCTGAATGGGCTTCTGAGGCTGAAACAGTAACAAGGCATTGATGCCAACCTCCTGAACTGCTGTGATCTCAGAGATTCTCTCCCATGTAGGAGATGACCACCAGAATAAACAAGTTAACAGCTGCTGGGGAAAAGAGACAGGTACTGAGTCTGCAACTCAATGCAGACCCAAGTAGGGCTGTGTGTCTCTGCTCCATAACTGTGACTTTTAGGTAGACCTGAGATTATTTTCAAATTAAAAGGGTGTATTGTATCATTCTAAACACAAGGGGCATTTAAAGTAGTATAAGTTAAATTATTACATAAAATTCTAAGAAACTGGTATTTTTTTATAGGTCAGAAGTATGTGAACTTTGGTAATTTCATATACAAGAAAATTCAAACAAATTAATCACACCAAAGATAATGAAATTCTGCCTTTCAATTAAAAATATAGTAGTGTTCTTCTCAGCTCTGTCCTGTAACCACGGCCACACTTCAGGTCCCATCAGACAAGTCTGCTGTTGTTAGGTCTATCTTGAAAATAATCCCCGAGTTCAGATTTGTCTTTAGACAAAGTCTCACTTCTTTGCAACTCTTTCCAGCAGAAATTTCTGAACAGTGGTTTCCACTCCTGTATCTTCCTACTAATTTTTCACTTTCCCTAAACTCACTGAGGGTGGGTGGCCTTGTACAGCAACCACCCCTAAGAGCTTGCAGGGCAGATCACCCAGCTCTCTGGACTACTAAGGCTGCTGGCCACCCTTCCTTCTAGAGGCGCTCTCTTGCCCTGACTTCTGGGAAGCCAGTCTTCTGCTCCCCCTCTGTTTGCATCACGGGTCCTTACAATTCATCCTTCTGAAAGCGGCAGGCCAGCTTTTAGAGGTGAAGGTAGGGCACACCACTCTCATCACCCTCCAGCAGCTTCTCACCAAATGGGCTCATACCTAAGCTCTGCCAGCGATCTATGGAGAATCCCCCCCAACCCCCAAGCTTATCCTGCCGGAGCAGTTCAGCTGTGACTCTTGCTATCTTATGCTTCTCGGATGTACCACGTTAGTTCCTGTCTAGGCCTTAGTGTATGTTCACTCTACACTGGACATGTCTCCAGTCATCTCACATTAGACTCCTCTAACTCAATCTCAGGTTAGCTCCTCTGAGATATCTGCTTTGTGTACACAGCACTCTGGAGGCAGAGGCAGGCTGAACTCTGAGTTCCAGGCCAGCCAAGGCTACATATTGAGATCCCATCCCAAACAAATACAAACAAACAAAAATACAAAACCCCAAAACCAAACGCAAAACCTAATCTAAAATAGTATCAGACCCTCACTTGCCCCAACCACTCTCTCCCATTTCCTTGGTTTGTATCTTCAAGGCATTTATTCCAACAAGAAATCATCTTATTTAAGAGGTTGCTGATTCATCCTGCATACCCTAGAACAGAAGGGCCCTGAAGGACTCACATAGCATTGATCTTGATTGTCTGCCCAGTGACAGAGCAGTACCTGACATCGTGAGGCCTCAATACATCCTAGCAAATAAATGAACCACCCATGTTCTGCTTAGAACTGTTAATAATCCCCACCTCTTAGACTTGTGGTTGTGATCATGATAATTGTACATCTTTAGAAATTTATTTTTATTTCAGATCACTTTGATTGACCTCAGACTAAGCGAAGAGATGCCACAATGCAGCTTCCACTTGAGCACTCTGGGTAATGCAACACGACTCTTAATGACAGGGACTCATATCGCCAGGGACAGCACTAACTACTGCCAAGATTTCCTCTTTGGGAATCTTAAATCTTCATCCTGATATGTGCCACTTACTGGTCCCCAAATCAACTTAAAAATCCTGCTTTACCTCACAGTGATTCAAGCATTACTTAAGGAGATGATCACGTGACTTCTAACCCTCTTCTCTGAGATAAACATTCTGGGTTATCTCAATATGAAAAATTAAACAGTGCTGGGCATGAGAAAGGGCTGCAAAATTCTAGTAGCCAGGTTTGAAAAAAAATGAAACCTCTCTGTGCATCTTATCTGAGAGCTACAGTATGCATGTCCTTGGGCTTACAGAGAACACAAGCCTCATTTCTCAGGGTTGTCTTTCTTCCTCTGGAACAGCCTGCTTCTCTGTCTCACCTTCTTTCTGATATTGAGCGAGCTGGAACATTCATAGCCAGCCAGACTCATAAGCATCCTCCCAGAGCCTTATCATTTTCCAAACACATTTGCAACTCTGTATTTTCACTGCTGAATACATTTTACATTTTAATAGGATGAGGAAAGACACATGATGTAATGGTTAACTAATGAGGTTTGTGGCAGAGGTTCTTTGCTGAGGGCATTAGACAATTTGTTTCATAAATATCCTTCTAGTTAAAAGCCATTTTTGATCGTCTGCTCCTTTGGGCTTTCACTGTGTTCATGGTGCAGGAGGGTGGACAGCTTCTGTGGTTAAACAGACAGCATTGCAGCAAAGATCTGCATCCTCCACTGTGTCTTGCATGAGAGTAAGCCATCATTGAGTATTGCCAAATGAAGGAGTGAGTGAATAAATAAGTGAACCAAGGACCCAAGGATCACAGAGCTAGTGTTCCAGCCCAAGACACTTCACAAGGGGAGCTATGGCTCCAGCAGGCAGGGATGCAAATCAACAATAGCAATTGTGGGGCCAGAATCATGCTGTCTTTCTTAATGGACACTTAGGCCAATGAACTGCCAGTTAACAGGCCAAGTTACACATGTGTGTGTGTATGTGTGACTCACTCTGTTGTGTGTGTGGGGGGGGTGTGTAACTCACTCTGGTGGCCTTAGTATATCCATGTACTCTAAAGAACAACTTTCAGCCAATCACAGTAAATGAGGCAGTGATGGGCTGGCATGTGACCCAATCCTGTCTATTAGAACACAAGGAGAGCAAGTGTGCTGTGCAGGCTCTGGGACTCCCTGGTCCTGAGCAAGAGAAAAAAGCACTAATGTGTAAGCAATTTACAGTGTGTTTAAAAGTATACAAGGCTTTGGAGAGAAAAGGAAAAGAGGACAGAGAAAGTCTTTTAAAAAAGAAATAAACACACACACACACATATATATACATATATATCACATATAAAAATGGAAAATACACAAAAACTCTGGATACTATTATTGTTTGTCTTTGAGATTTTTTTTTTGACTGCAAAGGAAGTAACAAGATATGCTGGAAGACGTTTCATTATAAATGCTGCTAGATTAATCCAATCTATATATTTTGTAAATGTCTTGACTTCAAAATTGAAGTAAAAAATATGTTATTTTAGAGAAGAGGTTTTCATTTTATTTCCGTAGAAAATGAATGGTTGTGAATTCATTCTGGGTTAAGAAAAACCAGGTTTGATTAAGGAAGACCCTCTGAAAAACCTCCAATAGAAATGGATGGCCCAGATGATCCAATGTTTTAGAGCACCTCTGCTGTAGTTTCCTCTGAGCTCTGCATCCAGAACAGTTTCAAGAAGACCAGCTGAGATGACACATCTTCACAGAATACTGCAGCCAGGACTAGACCATAATCCTGAATTTTCTCAGGATCCCCATAAGTTTACCAGTGCCCACAATCACTAAGCTCACATTTCCAAAAAATGAATTATGGATGTTTGCGTTTGTTTACAGTGTTGGTTACAAGTTGTTATACATAATGGTTTAGAAAAAAAGCTATACAAAGGAGATTAGATTTGGGGTTCTTGTTTAAAAAAGAAAAAGGGGAAGATGTTGTTGGACTATGCTTTTGTACACTGTAAATACTTGTCACTGTAAATATTGGCTTAATAAAACCCTGATTAGCCAGAGCCTAGGAAGACAGGAAGTATAGGTGAGGCAACCAGACAAAGAGAATTCTGGGAAGTGAAAGAGGAAAGCTGCCAGAAGATGCAGAGGGAGGAAGATGAATGCTGCTCTGAGAAAAGTTACCAAGCCCACAAGGCTACATAAAAACAGAATTATGGGTTAAGTATAAAAGTTAGCAAGTAATAAGTCTGAGCCACCTACCAAACAGTTTGTAAGACTTTGTGTGATCATTTGGGACTAACTGGCTATGGGACCAGCAGGACAGAGAAACTTCTGACTATACATCTTACCCAAGCTGCCCACAGTATGGAAAGCATGTCTTGGGGCCATTGAAAAATTCAGTGAACATTAGTCATTGGCCTGGGAAGCTTCCAGCATAATTTTATGCATAGCTGCCAACCTCCCCCAAAAAAAACAAACCCGCCTTGTATTACAGGTTTTCCCTCTTTTTACTTGACATTTTCTGATGCTTCCAAGATCACTAGATCAGTTTCTTAACTCTATTTTATTATAAAAAATAAATTCAGTTGAGCACTCTAACTTATTTGACTAAATTGCTTTCTATTTTCAAACTATTCGATACAGGAAAAAGCAGTTTAGCTATTTGTCTTCTGGAATAAGCCTCATCATTTTATTTTCTATGAACAAATATAATATTCTGAAGTATAAAGCTTTAACAGCTTCAATTTGTTTTATTTTGACATAAAGTAATGGGTTATTAACATAATTATAAAATGTAAAACAAAATGGCTGAGAAAGTCACGGGGCCCCATCTCCAGACAGTCAACTCAGGGCTGCTGAGAGAGGAGGAAGTCATCTTTTGAGGGGATGAACCCCTAGTTGGTTACCTGTGGTCCAACACTAAGTGGTCAACTCTGAAATCACTCACACACACACACACACCACTAAACTGACTTATCAGGTCACATTTATGTAGTTATGCATATATATGTATATGTGTCTAACAGTTTGACCTCAACATCTCCACTCCATCCTACTAAGATCAGATCATTTCACTATAAGGTGAAAATGCTCCATGTAGCTGGCAACAGGAAAGCACACATTGGGAATTATGGTTCTCTTCTATATAGGCCCCTCACAGGACTTTAACTGGTTACAGTACAGAAAAGAATTGTCATTAATTGCCTCAATAATTTGGTAGCAGTGGGAAAAAATCACAAAATTTCTGGTTCATTTTACCTCGTCTCCCTAATGGAATATGAGTTAGCTCACTACAGCAACAGTTCATCCAGCAAGAACAGTCATGAGACATCGCTAAGAGTGTTGAGCTGCTCATTCTAAATCAGACGATAAACCACAAACGGTTCAGTGTCTGACCATACATTTCACATTGTTTATTTTGGCATTTCCCCCTCACATGTGATTGCATATAACATCCCCAAAAGGGGTAAAACTACTCATAACCAAGCACTATCCAGATTGTAACTAACACCTGCTATGCATGAGGTACCATGCCAGGGATGGGGGTTATAAACCAGACACATTCCTTCTCAGACAGCTTAGTCTTTCCTAATTGCTCCAGAATCACTCTGCCACATGGAGCACCAACTTATTAAGGACTTTCTCTCCTTATGAAAATGGGAGGGTAGCTAGAAGCATGACTTTAACTATGAAAACATGTAACTGGTTTCTGGTGTTACTCCACAGGCTTCCTTATGTGAGCATATGAAAAAGGAGTAATAACAATCAAATATTAAACATAGGAAATTACATAATAAGAAAAGGATTGCTGGTAAATTTTAAATATAGTTAGGACTTAATGAGATTTGTGTTCTTTAAAAAGTCATGCATAAAAGCTCCCAGGAATGTTTAATCACATTTAGGACAGTACAGCCATGTGTACATATAAAATTAATGCATGTTAACTATCTTCGGCCCACATTTTCTCTTAACTGGAAAGACTTTCCCTTTGAGCTGGAAGAAACTAAGGCCACAAGCACATCATATCTGGGCATATGTCTGTGTGAACAAAGGAAATGAGTATGAGGAAGGCCCAGTGATGGTCACCTCATCTGCCCCACATCATCCCACACACTCACCACATACAAAACAACAGTTATCCATCCAACTAACAAAGGAACAAAAAAACTAAACCATCTCAGATTTGGTTCTTATATACAAAGCTAAAAACTTCACAGTAATATCCCTCATGTTGACCTTTTCAGATATCCAAACCTGCTCCCTAGTGTACAAGTAAAAAGACAGTGTTTTATAGGCCCAAAATATACCCTAAAACCATAATAAATTCTTTATCAGTAATAGATTTTTTTTTTCACTTTAATGTGATCACAGGTCCCTAGAAAAAAATTTAAAATATGCATCCCTATCCTAGGTCTTTTAAGAGAAAAGCAAGAAACAATTTTTAAAATCAAGTATAGAAAAATCTCCTGAACTCCTAAGTCTCAGTAAGCTTTTTGGGGTACAAGCATGTCCTCTGGATGTCCTGTCACTGTGGACACTCACTGACTTAGCCCCAGATTTGTACCTACTGATTCCTGGCAACACATGGCTTTATCTAGTCAACTGTATATAAAATTCCTGGTCCCCTGAGCTACCTGGGATGGCAGATACCTGTGATCCCAGCATTTGGGAGTCTGACACAGAAGATCCTAAGCTGGTGAGTAGCCTGGGTTACAAGACTGAGACTCACCAAATAACAACAGACTCCTGACTTCTTGAATGCTCCGGAGCCATTTAGCCCCCACCCTGGGTACTGGGGACAAAAACCTAGAGCCCGGTGAATGCTGGGAAGTGCTGCACTTTGACTGAAAGCATCAGCCCTCTTCGTTGCTTGGTTTTGAGATAGGGTCTGAAAGACTTTGGTTACCAGCTGCGCACGAGCCTCCTGTATGCAACCAGGAACGAATCTGCGCGAGGCAGACCTTCTGAGAGACGGATTGACCCGTTCTAGTGGAGCACGCCTGGTAAAATTTGTTAAAAGATCTAAAAAAGACCCTCCCAGCCGATAACCAGGTCCTGCTCTCTCTCCTTCTCTCCTTCAAGTGCCAGCATCCCGCTGCACCGCTTCCTTGTCCTAATGTATCCATTAGACATGTTATTTTTTTCCTGATTCAGATCCATTCTCCACACCATTTCCACAGTGACCTTTGTAAGATGCAAATATAAGCACACCACTCTCTTGATTACAATGCGGCTTCGAAGCTAAAGGTCACGGTGCCTCACCCAGTCTCGTCCACTCCTGTCCCCACACATGTGTGTCTCCCGCCCCCTCACTACTTTCTTGTATTAGATGCACAGGATTCCTTTTGGGCCTTCTTATGGTTCAGATGTGGCCCGAAGCCCCCTCTCCACCACACACAATGGCTCTCACATTCCTGGATTCTCAATGTTACATTGAGGTCGCCAACTTTTCAGGGATGAGTCCAGAAAGAGGAGGTGGCAGAATGATCTTAGGCAGGATGAATAATTTCTTGGTGAATTTTAATAGAAAGAGTGTGCTATGTTATGATATCGCGTATACTTGTGGCTGGCAGCAGATGGGAGATGGGGCCTTGCCTTATGCAGGCACAATGGTGTGGCAGACTCCCACAGGGCCAAGAGAAAGAGATGCACAGAGCAACAGAAAAGGGACTCAGGCTTTATTATAATGAGGCGAGGGAGGGGAGAGAGGGGTCCAAGGTTGGAGGCCTTTGGAAGTGGAACTTGACTTCAGAACACTAGGCAGGCCAGGCTGATTGCCACTGGGCAGGGCTTCAGAAAGCAGGACAGAGTCCTAACAGACTGGACTCTCCTGTCTGGGTTCCTATGTGTCCATGTGAGTGCCCTCACTCTCTGTCACTGCAATGTCTGCCATGAGCCCCTCCCCAGAACTCGGCAGTCACTGGTGTCATGTCTGAGTCTTTAGAACCGAGAGCTAGATAATCCACTTTTCTTTAAAGGGTGCTGCCTCAGATATTTTGTTACACTAATAAGGTCTCTACAAACTGTGTACAGTGTCAAAGACCACACACTTGTGCTGAGGAACTGGGGACCTCATATGAAACCTGTGAGGCTACCTATTTATGTCATATCACATTCCTCAAAGGAGAGAACCAATTCACTAAATTTTTAAAGTACAGGCATTTTACATACCTTAAAAGTTAGTAACAGGAGTGGCTAGAGGTAGGTTTATTTCCATGCTAGGGACTCTTAGAAACCCATCTCTGAAGCATTCTGGCCCTCCAAACAGCAGAGGGCGCTATTACATGGCAATGGTCACATGAGGACGTAACACTACCTCTGGGCATCTTCATTGGGATTTTAATCTACTGTTCACCCCATGTCATGATAGGAGTGTATTTTCCAAAGTTTCCAATTAGTGCATCTGTGGATCTACCACATTTATTTTATACTTAAATGCAGAAAACAGAGCATATATGTATGTATGTATGTGTATATATATATACATATATATTATATATATAAATTCATGTAGTTCAGCAGTGTGAAGCAACCTGGAGTGTTGAGACAGGAGGATTGCTGAGTTTGAGGCTACTTCAGCCTACATGTTGACCTCTAAGAAAGTTTCTGCTATAGAGTAAGACTGTCTCAAAAAAGATATCTACACACACACTAAATATAATAATTTTTTAAATGTATTCTCAAACTATTCATCCATTAATGTAATATTTTTAATTTGTTCCTTGAGAATTCCATATATAGATATGATGTACTTTGATTATTAGCCCCCCACCATCCCCTACCAACTCTTCCTGGATCATCCCTTGTTCATGTCCTCTACAAATTTCTCATTCATTCTCTCCCCTTCTCCCTCCCTCTGTCTCTCATTTTTTATGACCTACAAAGTCTAATAACTGTTGCCCATGTACTCATAGTGGGGGGCACCCAGTGGCACACAATCACCTTGCTATGGACCACATCCCACTAGCAGCTATTCACTGCCATCAGCTCCTCGGCTGCTAGTGCACCCCTCCCCGACCATGCTGGAATGCAGACTGACTTGATCTCTGCAGGTCTTGTGCAGTGAGAGCTGCTGTGCCCATGGGTGTGACAGTGATCGATGTCAAGTCCAGAAGAACTCTGCTTTATCCTGGTCCTCCGGGACCTCCCTCCGGCTCTTACAATCAATCTCCCTGCCTCCACTTGGAGATGCAGATTCACTGAATGCTGGGGTAAGTGAGTGTGACAGAGATGTCCCACTTATGGCTGAGCACTCTATAGATTTCTCTGTACTTTGACCAGTGGTGAATGAAATAATTTGTTTTTAAATAGTTAAAAATATGCTGGAGAGGATGAAAACAAGATGGAGGATAAAGGGGGAAATGGGGCTGAAAATGAAACAGAAACAGAGAGAAACAGAAAGCTGCACAGAAAAACCAGGCCAAGCTAAAGGCCAGAAGGAGCAAGGCAGAGACGTGGGGCAGAGGATGGCTCGGGCCTAGTTCCCTGGGCTGAGACCTTATTATCTATCATCTCCCACCTGAGGCAGGAATTAGCTGCCCATCAACCATCACTGTCTCTCAGGGGCTGTGAAGACCAGTCATGGTGTTTAGGAGAAACAGTAAGATACCCCGGCAGGATAAAATGCTAGCTGGGAAGTAAAAGGGTTCAGAAAGGAGGGAGGGGTGGGCAGGGCCGCAGAGTGGGGAGGAGGGACTAAGAGTCATTGTTTACATGTCTGAAACTGTCAAAGAAAATAATAAAATACGCAGGTAGTCCAAAATGATCCACAGAAAACCAGCTTCTGAGGAGAGTGTTGGCCCACAGGGAGCCCATGGGAGCTACGGAAAGTGAGCTCATGACAGGAAGTGTGGTTAATTTACTCCTGGCCACTGGTGAGAGCCTGCCTCCCCTTACATGGCAGTAAATGCCAGTGTTGTGAGTTATCCTCAGGAGATCCATACAATTCCATAAGTCTAAAACTTGGTTTCTTGCCTTGCATTACATTTCATCTCACCTGCACTGCAAGAATGCAGTATCCATTCTGAGGCTTACCAGCATCCATCTTCTAAGTTACAGCAGCAAATGTTAAATGAATTCACTAATAAAAACTGCCAAGAAGCCCCTGGCACAGCGGTTTCCTAAATCGTGGTGCAGAAACCTAGGTGCAGTAGTTAGAAACTTGGACCCAAGACCTTGCAGGACACTGCCTAGAGGTTCATGCTAAACCCACACTGGCCAGTTGTCTGTGTTGCCGGCACAAACACCCAAACTGTGTGTGTGACAGCTTTCTGACTCACAGCATTCTGAGTATATGGCTGGTGACCAGGAAGAATGACGTCACCCATTATTTACTGTACATTCAGTGTGAGATGGTCTCTGTTGTATGTACCTGAACCTGTACTAACTCAGTTCCCATGGAAATCTGAAGAAGGAGATTTTATTATGTCCACTGTACACTGGTGGGAAACCGCAGTGCTGTAAGTGAGACAGTATCCGTACAGAGTCCATGGCTTGTATTTGGAACCATTTCTTAGAAGCGATTTTTAGATGAGTGATCCATCCTCCTGGAAGAGGCATGCCACAGAGCAGCAGGCACTTGGATTACACATGCTCATGTCTTCTTAACCTACTGACTGGCACGTCAGCATAAAACTCCCAGAGTGCTTGCAGGAGTGTAAAAATGGTAATATCTTACAGAAAGAAAGGAGAGAGAGAGAGAGAGGAAGAAGGAGGAGGAGGAGGAAAAAGAAAGCACACATTCTTTAAACATTAGCAATACTCAGTAACAACAGTGAAGACACAGAAAGGTGTCTACAGACCTGGTCCTGCTCCGACTACAGTATGGGCTATTAATGCCATATCTACTGCAGCGGTTAAAAAGGCAGCTGCCAGCCCTAAGCGTCTGTAGCTCAGTGGCAGGCACCATGGGTACAAGAAGCAACCAGTCTTGGTGTAAATCCTAGTTCCTCCACTGGCTGGCTGCTTGAACTTGGACGAGTCCCATCACTCTGCACTGCAGTTTCCCACCAGTGTACAGTGGACATAATAAAATCTCCTTCTTCAGGTTTCCATGGGAACTGAGTTAGTACAGGTTCAGGTACATACAACAGAGGCCATCTCACACTGAATGTACAGTAAATAATGGGTGACGTCATTCTTCCTGGTCACCAGCCATATACTCAGAGTGCTGTGAGTCAGAAAGCTGTCACACGTACAGTTTGGGTGTTTGTGCCGGCAACACAGACAACTGGCCAGTGTGGGTTTAGCACCAACCTCTAGGCAGTGTCCTGCAAGGTCTTGGTGCTAGTGTCTAACTACTGCACCTAGGTTTCTGCACCACGATTTAGGAAGCCGCTGTGCCAGGGCCTTCGTGGCAGTTTTTATTAGTGGATTCATTTAACATTTGCTGCTGTAACTTCTCTCCAGTTCAGAAGATGGAAGCTGATAAGCCTCAGAATTTCAGGAAAAGCTGGCAGATGATGAAGTGCCTGGGGAAGAGCAGACACAGAGGCACGTGAACTTAAAACAAGCCTGTTATCACTTTAAACGCACGATAGCCTCAGCTGCAGAAGAGGAGGCCTCAGAGGCCTCACACAGCCCCAGTTTTGCTGTTTCGACATAGCTCTAGGGATCTAAAAATGAATCGCTGGCATTTTAAGAACCTG
The DNA here is from genome assembly GCA_004025045.1 of Sigmodon hispidus. NCBI lineage: Eukaryota > Metazoa > Chordata > Mammalia > Rodentia > Cricetidae > Sigmodon > Sigmodon hispidus. The sequence goes on along the minus strand of PVIH01011260.1, from coordinate 41,835 downwards.
GTTATAGAGTTCCAGTTTAAAGGGCACACACACAACCCTTTCCGAAAACATGCCAGGCAGTTGCCATGACAGCAAGGCAGCACCTACCAAGCCTTTGTTATCCTGCTGAAGATGCTGTACAAAAACACACTCATGGTAGACTCTTGACTAATTAAGTAGGAAAGGTTAAAATACATTTCTAGATCCACATGGGTTCTGCCTGTGCCTGCGCAAATGCTGGTTTCTTAATAAGTAATAACTAAGTAGGTGCTAAATAAGACAAATAACGTAGCAAAGGTGGAAAATATGTTCATTCTTTTCCCTTCATCGCCATCATCTCCTAGGAGCTGCACCTTACTATTTGAATGGAAAGGTCCATTTGAATCAGGCAATCTAGCTCCCAAGTCTCCTGTTTCAGTAACATTCCAACATATTTTGTTCTTTGTCTCATTGATTTCAACTCAGACTTCCACATGTTGAGTAGCTGTAACTAAATGAGTCTATATACTTTCCTCACCTCCAAAACAAAGAGGAAGAAAAGAAAAGCCGTGGATGGGGAGGGAGAAGGGAGAGCAGAGCCCCCATCAGCTGTGGCGGCGCTACCACATGCTCTGCACTCTCATGACCACCTCCCCTTCACACACCCCCCACCCCGGCCCCGTTCTGAAACCGAGCGCTCAGTACCTACCTACCAAATAAGCAACACATCAGGCTTAGGACAGGGAAATGAATGTCTCCTAAATGTCAGCAGTGCCAGACACCGCCCATCCAGCCCTACCTGAATCCTCACAATGGCCCATCTTATTGTAGGAAGTCAACAGAGTGTCTTGTCTAAGAATCTCTCCTGGTCACAAACCCACGCTTTGTTCTGATAACGACAATGCCCGTGATGGCACCTTGCTCCACACTTGCTCCAGACACCGTGTGAACAAGCTAGCTCCTTCCTGCCACCTCCCTCAGCAGCAGATGCCTTTGCAAATGAGGGGCCTGAGTCACACGGTGCTGTAGATGTATGCTCAAGGTAACAGCCCAGCAAGTGGTGCAACTTGAATACAGTTGTTTAGTTAGGAATTTACTGAACCACCGTTTAACGTCCACCAAATTACTAGTAATGATAGAGTCATATAGCAAGAAGAGTCACTGATCCATGCTCTGGAGCGGCAATTTCTAGCCTGTGGGTTATGAGCCCTTTAAAGGTCGCATATCAGATGTTTACATCACAATTCATAATGGTAGCACAATCACAGTTAGGAAGCAGCAATGGAATAATTTTATGGCTGAAATCAGCACACCATGACGAACTGTATTACAGGGTTGCAGCATCTGAAAGGGTGGGAACCATTGCTCGGGAGGGTCATGTGATAGACCCGAAGTCTCCAGGTCAGAGAAGGGCTCATGGGCTGCAACATCCTCTCTGCCACCTCCACCACTGTCCCCAAGACATAGTTTCCAGTTAAAAAAAAAAAAAAAGTAGCAGGAACAATACCTTCATGTGTCAAATTACACTAAGCTGATGAGAAGATTGGACATCTCCCTAACAAGTCATCAACACATGCCATGAGTGTCATGGATACAGAGATTTTCTGAAGATTTACTGCAGGGCCGTGAGTTGGTTCCGTGGATAAAGGCCCTCGCCATCAAGCCTCAAGACCTGAGTTCAATATCCCACAGCCATTTGGTGGAAGGGGAGAGCTGACCCCTTCACAGTGTCATCTGACCTCCACATGTGTGTCGTGGCACACACAGGTGCATGCGTGTGCACACACAAATGCACAAACAAAATTTTAAAAGTTTTCCAAGATGTATCTAGTACTTACAATTTTATAACCCCGTCAGAGCACCTGGAACATGGCTGCTGGCTGCTCCTGTCCGGTTTATGTTGACTCTGCCCCAGCTGAACAAACCTACAAATTACAACGAATGAGTGTGTAAGCTAAAGGCAGAAGCCCCTGCGATGAATCCAGAAGCGCACCCCGGTCAGAATGGACTTTCACAGCCATGAGCAGACAACTGAAGTCACCTGTGCATTTCCACTATCACAGTGTGAAGCTAGATAACCAGGAATGCGGGAGCCTGGGGTCCCACAGGGTCCCCCCTTTCCCTCACTCCCCAGCCTCACCCCTAAGCATACTCTAGCCATTCCTAGGAAAACCCCTGTCAATCAAACAGAGGAAGCCGGAAGGACCACCACTACCACATCACCCTTTCCCAGAAAGACACACAAACACACACACACACACACACACACACACACACACACACACACAAACTCAGACTCCTGACTGCAGGATGGCCCATTCCACACACCATCTCCCCTCAGAGATGTGGGGTAGCCTGTTCTCCTCTTCCCATGGGAGGTGACAAGGCAGGACCAAGGAGCTTATTTCCTTCAGTTTAAAATATTTTCCTTTGATGACTATGGATAATCTGACCATTTATCTCTCGTAAGTTTTTCTGAAGGTCAAGTGCTTCAGGAACAACAATGATGAGATTCTTACAGTGCTGCTGACAAGCCCCTGAGCATGCTTTCATCTGATAGGGAGTGACGAACTGTGTCCAGTTTGGGAAAAGAGAGAATATTATGTAAAAGTAGCTTACACACATTTAAAATGTCTCAGATAAAACATACAGTCACTATCAGAATAAAAAATAAAGCACTGTGGGGCTGGAGAGAAGGCTCAGTGGGTAGGAACATCATCGACTGCTTTTCCAGAGGATCTGGTTCCATTCTCAGAACTCACATGGAAGCTCACAACTGTCTAGAACTTCAGTACCAGGGGCTCGCAATGCCCTCCTCTGGCCTCCTTGGACACCAGGCAAGCATGTGGTACACACACATACATGCAGGCAAAATACCCGTACATAGAAAAGTAAAACTGCTTAATTAATAAGGAAGACCACTGTGGCTCATGTATGAGGTGTCATGGAATAGAAAGCTTTCAGGTCTGTCAAGATCCTGACTCAGCTGTGCCCCCTCCAGTGCTGTGACCTCAGTCAGCTGTGACCTCAGTCAGCTGTGCCCCTTCCAGTGCTGTGACCTGTGACCTGTGACCTCAGTCAGCTGTGCCCCCTCCAGTGCTGTGACCTGTGACCTCAGTCAGCTGTGCCCCTTTCCAGTGCTGTAACCTGTGACCTGAGTCAGCTGTGCCCCTTCCAGTGCTGTGACCTGTGAGCTGTGACCTCATTCAGCTGTGCCCCCTTCCAGTGCTGTGACCCTACGTGCTCCCCACCATAATGTTCTGTTTTGCCACCAGCCAAAAAAGCTACAGGGTCAACTGACCATGGACTGATATCTCCAAATTTGTGAGCCACAACAAATCTTTCTTCTCTATAAGTTGATTATCTCAAGTGTTTTTGTTACAGCGGCAGACAGCTGACTTTGCCTGCATTGTTGACTATGGATGGTGAGGAACATAATGCCCTAGATAGGCCTGTGGAAGAGTCTCAAGGGGACAGAGTGCTGACAGGAAGGGACGGAAGGGCCAGTGTCCCTACCCTTCACTGTAAGCACCAACAGTTGAGAGTACTCAGGAGTGAAAAAGCATATGCTGTCTAAATCACAAGATTCCAAGGAAGCACAGGATATGGCTCCTGGACTAGTCACTGAACACCCTCTGCACTTTTAGACTTTACAGAGAGGAGAATCTCTTTTCAAATCGGTTACAGAGGTGTTTGAGGAACAAAACACTGTAAAGTCTCATGGGAAGGGGAGGAGACGGTGGTGGGACAATGAGACTTATTCCAGAGTCTTATTTATTCTCTGCTCTGCAGCCACCCCTTCTGGATAGCCTGCCTTCCGGCCTCCTCAGGCTGGCTGATTCCAGGGATGCTGAGCCCCATAAAGCCTGTAGCTCACTCCTGACAAAATGAAGTAGACCTTGGAGTCTGAGCCATAAAGGCTCCCCGGAAGTCCTGTCTGAGGCAAAAACAAACAAAACAAACAAAACACCCCCCCCCAACAAACTACTTTGCTTTTTGTTTCAACTGAGCCCACTTTGCAGTCCTTGCCCTACACAGTGCAGACTCATACACTGCAGAGGCTACAGTGCTCGGGTCCTGCCCACCAGCCGCCCTCCCAGCCATGCTGCTCAAAGGTTAGTCATGGAGTTCCAAAGAGTGGGCGAGTAAGTACCGGTGCTTATGTGCCCAGGGTGAGCATATGTGGCTGCCTTCTAAGTAACTGACTTGGTCAGGCAGTGACACAGGTTTAGAAAAGTGCCCGGGCATGAAGGTTGAATTTGTAGCCAAGATATGTTATATACTTTATGTTTTATGCATCATAGTATAGTTCTTAGTAGTCGAAAATAAAAACTGGCATTATTATGGTCAATGCACAGTAAAAGGACATGCCCACCTTATGAAGAAACTGAGGGTTTGTGCTTGCTTATATTACATAATTTATATAAGGCAAACATAAATGAATCACATGTGGCTATGCTGTACACAAGTTGTTGGAAGGTAACAGGAAATGCTTATGGTGGTCCTGCCAAGTCCTTGACGTTTTAAGGGTAAAGGATCCCTTAGAAAACCTGACAACTCTATTTCCCCATACAAACCTAGTTTGGCACCATTTCAGAAAATGCTTTCAGTGGGTGCCGTGCTTTCAGTGAAATCTGGCTGGAAGATTTTACAGAAATGGAAGTGGAAGGGTCCAGCCCTCTGTGAGTGCTGCTGCTGTGGGCAGGTGAACGTGGGCTGTGTGATAAGGCAGATAAGAAGTGTCCCTCCATGGTCTCTGCTCCAGCCCCTGCCCTGACCCCCTCAAGGATGAACTATGAGCTGAGAGCCAAACAAACCCTCTCCTCCTCATGTTGGTTCTGCCCAGTGTTTATCACAGCAACAGGAAAGTTATACTATATGTCATAATAACCACCATTTCATTGTTTTTCTTTCCTTCCTGTGTGGAAGTCTCTCACCTGGCATAAATGGAGAAGTCTTCTTCTGACAAAGTATCAGAGAGGTTGATTCCATATACTTCTTTCATGGGCTGGACCACATTCTAGAGTTTTAAGAACAGGAATCAGTCAGAATCATCAGACATTCTCCATGTTAACCTCTTCAGAGATGAAGAAAATGAGTCTCAATATACTGCAAGAGCAATAACATGTGGGTTTTTTTTCCCCATACTGCTCATTAAGCTTCAGTTAGTTGTTTTCGGGAACTCTGTCTGTTGGGAGTCCTGGCGCTTGGGAGTCCGAGGCAGAAAAATTGCAGTGAATCTGAGTCTAACCTGGGTCACATAGTGAATTCTAGTCAGCATGGTATGGAGTGAGATCCTGCCTCAAAGCAAAACTACAACAAAAACCCAAACTAACACAAAACCCCAAGAAAACTATGATTTCTGATTCTTACAAAAATGGCTTAGTTGAAGGTTAAAAAAAAATGTGCCAAATAAACATGGTTGCTATATTTAATACAGGAGTTGGCAATTTCTTTTTTTATTTTTTTCTATCAAAGGACAGACAGTAAATAGTCTAGGCTCTCAGGATATATGACCCTGCTGCTACGACTCAACTTTAGCTTGTAGTGTGAGCCACCATATGCAATGTAAGTGAGTAGGCGCAGCAGATTTCCAATATAACTTTGCTTTCACAAACAGGTAGCAGGCTGGATTAGGCTGATGTCAGTTCATTAACTCAACTAACAGATGACAGTTTTTACTGCACTGTGACTTTTATCTATTTCTGGAAAGCAGTTTTCCTCAAAGCTAGATTATTGGGTCCTATGTTGCTCTGTTCACTTGTTTTCCTTACTATATTTGTAAATTGGATGGGACAGGACTCATTTCCACCGGGGCTATTCAAAGACAGGTTCAAACCTGCATGCCAAGTGTCCAGTGGGGATAAACAGACATCAAGAGGATGTGATGCACAAAGATGGATAAGACACTCTTAAACCTGCTGAAGTGGTAAGAAATTTACCACTGCAAAGAGGAGCAAAACCCAAAGCATTTTCAAGGTCGAAGCAGAATGCAGCCATCCTATGCTGTGCCTGGAGCACCGGATCAGAATAGTGAGAGTCGGGTAATGTGACATTTTCCTGCTCTCGGCCTTTTAAGTGAAAGCAGAATTTTAAAGATCATTTTCCAGAGCCTCGGGCTGGCTCACACATGCTTCCTGCCCCCGCACCTCAGTCACTTTAGCACTGTCGCCGGTGTCCGTCATCTTCACTGGAGTAGAACGCTGAGACACGGAGCCCTCATCCTCCCGGTCAGTACCAGAGTCATCCTCAGAGCTGCTGGACACCGCCTCCTCGCTGGGGGGAGGCGGGGCACTAGCTGCTGTTTTCCTCTGCAAGATGGCTTCCTCCCGATTGCTTTTGTTTCTTTAAAAAAGAGGAATATGAGAGTGAAGCCTCTTCAGGCTGAACCTTTAACCTTCACTGTGGATGGCGGTGCCCTAAGCCCATGCCTGAGTGAAGCCCAAGAGCACGCCAGGAGTGTCTGGCTTCAAGCTGTGCTGACATGGAAACACTAGTACTCATCGTACACACATTGAAATTACTGTACTTAAAAAATACACCAAATGTACTCAGGGAGAGCAGAGACCTTCTCACTGCTTGGTTCCTGCACTTTCTTCTGGTAACTGAAACTGGGGTTTTCTACATTTCTAATTCAGTAAGGGGACAGTGCTGGAGATCCTAGAGTTGTTATGTGTGTGCTGAGGACGGGGCTCAGAGCCCCAGCTTGCAGAGCAAGTATTTTACCGACTGAACCATCTCCCCTGGCCCTGCCCTATTACTGTAAAAATATTTCGGTATATGTTGATAAAAATACAGTCATACTTAGAAGTATCTCAGGAAAGAAAAAAGGAGCTTCACTGGAGATAGATATTGTAAAAAACAATTCCACCGTGATCTTCTCCAACTAAAACTTAAATCAACAGTATTTCTGTGCTACACCCCTGTCCAGGTGGCCAGCTGCAGTTCTGTCCTGGGAACACCTTGGGTTAAAATCCTCAATACTTCTCTTTTTTTAAACTTCTCTTAACATCCGTTGAGGGCTTAATGCCAAGCTCCTGAGAGGTCATGAACTTAAGGCACAGAAATGATGCATCTGGAAAGTATTTGTATATGGCCCCATGTGTAAATTACACATAGATAAAAACCCAATTGCATATCCATTCCTAACTACAGGGATTTGGGATACTGTATCTCCAGTCTGGTCCAAGGCAAGGAGCCCTATTAGCACTGTAAGTAGGCAGGCCAACCGAGGTGAAAGAGAGTCTTCGGCCAGAACCCTACATATTTCACTCTGGACTCTCAGCGGGACGATGCAAACAGGGAGTGTTTCTGTCATGTTATTACAGCAATTTCTTCCTGAAAATAATGTTTTTAGCCATGCACAGGAAACTTATAAAGTTCTCAGTTATATAGTACACTTGCATTTACATCCAGATGCCAACAAAAATCAATACAATAAATACACATTTTAATTAAGTATTCTAAGTTGAGAAACAAAGATAGTTGGATTATTGACAGAACATCTGCCCCATCTTTATACCATATGTTATGCTCCCAATTAAAAGTAATAAAATATAACACGTTGCTGCGATTACCATAAATTCTATTTCCAACAGTGAACATGACCTCAGTGCTATTCAGGAGCTACCAGTACAGGTACAACAGACTTTAAACTATGTGACTGACATTATTTGTTCTAGATGGAAATACTACTGCAAGTGCTCCTATTTTACACGAGTCTTTAAATTTTCATTCTATATGCAAATCTTACCCCAGGACAGATTTTCCGGTTTCATCTGGTTTTCTCACAGTAAATGGACTTGGATCTATGCCAACAGTCTTAGGCATAAAATCACTAGAAAAAGATGGAAAAAAAAGTAAAATACCATATAAATCACCATCTGTGTAGGTGATGCTGGGGTCCACCTCAGTTCATAAATCACCATCTGTGTAGATGATGTTGGGGTCCACCTCAGTTCATATCTACTGTTTTTTGCTAACCTTGCCTCTGGATCTATACATATTCTAACACAAGTACTCATAAGCACTTCAGCTGACAGGGCTGCATAAAGCCTATGAACTAATGCCCCGGGGAATGGCCATGTGACCACAGAGCCAAGGAGTTTTGAATAAAAAGTTGTATTTGTTGGAAAGTGAAGACATCTAAAGCATGATGAGAATGTATACCACCAGGTTAAATATCACAACTAGTCCTCTGGTAAATACCTCCCAAATACTAAGCCATTCAGGTCTATACACCATGTTTTTACACCAGACCACTAAAGGAGGCAGACATAATAATCAAAGCACGGTGCTATAAATTAAAGTAGCATCATACACCTCATTAAGCTAGGGCTAACTCTCAACACCACAGCTGGAATTGGAGTGGTTTGACTAAAAATGGTCCCCACAGACTCATAGGGAATGGCATTATCAGGGGTGACATCTTATTGATGGAAGTGCATCACTGGGGTTGGTTTTAAGGTTTGAGCAGCTGAAGCCAGGCCCAGTGTCTCTGTCTCTCTGTCTCTCTGTCTCTCTCTCCCAATACAGATGCAAAACCTTCGGCTACCTCTTCAGCTTGCATGCTCCCCAACATGGCCGATAACTGTGATCTAGCCCCAATTAAATGTTTTCCTTTATAAGAGTTGCTGTGGTCATGTGTCTCTTCACAGCAACGGAAAGCCCACCTAGAATGTAAAATCACCTAGAAGCTGATTTAACATTCCTCTCACTGAGCTAAGCCCAGGTTCCTTCCTCAGCATCAAGGTGAGTCTTCCTGTCACCACAGACGACAGGCACGCTGCACTCGTGACAACAGGCAAGCAGTCCAGTGAGCTCTGCTGACATCACTGGCTTCTGGTGAGGATCTTACCGCCACGCTGTGCCTGGATGCTACATTTACTGGGAGGTGGGTGTGGGGACAAAGCAATCTTGGGTCTGGCTCAAAATGTCTACCTAATTTTATCTCCGTACTCTTCTGCTTTCTTGAGGCAGGGTCTGGCTGCACAGACAAGGGTGGCCTTGAGCTCACGCCATAGCCCAGGGCGGCCATGAACTCACAGCAATCCTCTGGCTCAGCATCCCAGAAGCTGAGAAAATAGACCTGTACCACCATACTGAATGTCTATTTAACAGTCTAAAAATGTCTTGGTAAGCAATTGTTTTTTTTTTTTTTTTTTTTCTTTAAACATAAAGGAAGAAGGAGGAGGAGAAAACATCTGCAGATTTCACAGGTATGAATCTGCTTACTCACTAAAATGTCTGTGTGGACACAAACCCTCCTGTGCTGCTGTTACAGGCACTCCCAGACATGTGCTTGTAGGGAGCTGCAGCCTGAGTCACCAGCCCTCCAGGCTCAGAAGGTGGACTCCGTCTTTATTTTTGTTCTTACCCTGTAAACCGGTGCCCTTTCAGTCACTATCTGGGGCTACTCTTGTCTCATTTGTGTGTATTTTCTGTTGCTAATCTTGCTGTTTAAAATGGTCCCTGAGCACAATGCTACGGCTACGTAGTGCTTCTAGCCATAGGAAGCCTGTAATGTGCCTGGTGCAAAAATAACTGTTAGATAAGCTTAAGTTAACCTGCTCTTAGGAAGGGGCGAGGAGACAGGAGAGCAGGGGAGAGGAGGGGAGGGGAGAGGAGAGGGGAGGGGAGGATGGGAACAGGAGGATTAGAAAACCTGGGTAACTTTACATACACAATGGATAAAAATTTGCACAGTGAATCCATGTTAGCCTTCAACTTCTCTATTCAGTGAACAATACTTAGTGATTTCCAGATGGCAAATTAGGGCTAACAAGGGACATATTTCAGTAAGAGCAATTAACCCAGTTGGCGGCTGAGGAGTTGAAGTGAGAGGCTCCGTCATAGGAAGCCCTCTGACTCAGGGCCACTCTGAGAACTAGAGATGGGCGTGCCCAGTGCTCAAGGCATCCCGGTGCCCACAGCATACCGTGCTGAGCTGGTCATGGCCAAGCAGAAGGTATCATCAAAGCTACTCAGCTCGTACGGCCGGAAGAACTCTGTGTGGATGTCAATTTCCTCTTCACACCTGTGGAATTTCCTCACGATCAACTTCTTTAAGTTGGCAGCACATATAACTGAGGGAAAAAAACGTCCTGTTAACTCAAAGCACTTAAGAATAGCTCAGCACACTGAGTAAGGCCTGCGACACTCAGGGAAGGCACCACTACATCCTGTGTTAGACACAGCACTGCCCAGGTTCACCAGCTCCAGTACTTACTTAGGACGAAACCAATCCTATCTGTGCTCCAAGGAGGGTCCTCCCAGGTCCATGGAGGAGCAGAGAGTTACTTCAGAAATGCTTTTGTACCCTTAAATCCTCACCCCGGCAATCACTAAATCTCTGGTGGATTCACATCCTACTAATACTTCCTGTTAAAGTCCTTTTTGGGCCAGGGAGATGTCAGCAGGTGAAGGGCTGGAAGGAGATTGCATCCTCTGATCTACACACATCCTCCATGGCACACACACCCATATACATACACGCCCATGCAAAAATAAAATACATGGACTGCTTTCCTTTCTCCCAAACAACCAATCCACCTCAGCAATATTATTAATGATTTTGTCCAGAGTTCCAAGGTGCACATAACGAATTAGTAATTCAGTAGCAAGTTAAAAATCCTTGGTAACTTGCTCTAAATTTCCCTATCCAGAGTTCAAACACAGAACCATGACTTAAATAGAATCTTTACCTTCTACATCTTTACAAATGGAAAATTGGTTGCTCAAGGTCAAGGTAATGAATTACTAATATAGTCATACAGTCAGGACTATATATCTAAAGTTGGGGAACTATTTAAATTTGGAAACATCATTCTAATGTACAGTACACTTTAGTGTATGCCTTTATAAAATTTCTTCTGCCTTTCTGACACATTAATAATGTTCAAATGTGATTAGAATGTACTTTTATACATCTATCTATCTAACCTATGTAACATATATTTTCACCACTTAACTATAGAAAAAATATTTAATTTTGTTTTAATTCCTCTCCATATCTCCAAGTTATAATTAAAAATTAATATGAAATATAATTAGGGGACTGGTGAAGTGTTTCAGAGGCTGCTCTTCCAAAAGTTTTGAGTTCAATTCCCAGCAACCATGTTGGCTCACAACTATCTATAATGAGTTCTGGTGTCCTCTTGTGGCCTGAAGGCATATGTAGGAAGAAATAAATCTTATTTTTACAAAAGCACTAATTTATTTTAAAAAAAGAAATATAATCAGTCCTAATTTAAAATGAATTCCACATTAACCAAATGTTTGCACAACTTACCTAAAAACTCTAAGGCACAACACAAGGAGACAGGGCCCACTCAGAAGGAGGTATACAACACTAAGTCATTATGGTCACCAACAAAATAGTAACGTAGAAATGAATCCACTTCTTTTTATAAGGGAGCAGGTCAAGTGCTAATGCTGTGAGCCTGCTTAGGCACAGTTCCAAAGTATGTGGTTAGGAACCTGAAGAGAAGCAGTACTTACCTTCATCATAAGGCAGCGGCAAGTGCTCTATCACCTCCGGCGTCCACCAGTAAGTGTAACTGCACAGGTAAAATGGACAAGAGGGACCAATGTGAACGTTGGCTTTCTGCACATCACCAGATAAAAGCTGCTACCCTCTACCTCCCAGACCCTTTCTTCTTTAATAACATCTGCAGAGCTTCTGACACAGTGGGTCTTCATGCTTGCTCCTCATGCCCTTTGTTGTTACAGGTTCATCATCGAAGATTCACAAAATGCCAAGACACTCGACTATTGCCTAGTTTTAACTAACAAAACAAAACAAACCTCCCAAAACAGGTTTGCATAAACTCTGCAGACTCAAGATTACTGCTCTGGGGACTATGCCTACCTGGTGAACAGTGAGGCCATGACCTAAGTCTGAGAGCTATGGTTGCTTTACTACTCTGCCATGGGGTTTGTGTATACAGCTAATAGAGCAGTCCACTTAAATCATTAAGCAGCAAACTGGATGGTCTAATGAACAAGTTCCCTTAGGGCACAACATGAACCCCTGTCCATTCTAGCTGGAAAATGGAGTGCTCTGTGCAGAGGCCAGAGCCCGGGTAGGGAGCACCAACTGTCTGGGCTTCTGCTAAAAGATTCATCTCTGATATATGTAGAAAATTGGAACAAATATGAAAACCCTATCTCTCTCAACAAAGAATTTAATTGTAAATCAGATTCTCAAGAAATAGAGATTCCAGGAGAAAGAACTGTGTCAAAAGTGAAATAGTATGTACAAATTTAAAAGAAACCCAGATTTCCAATAGTTTAAAGCATATTATGATCCAAAACACTACAAAGAAAATGTAATATAATGGTTTTTTTAAACAGATAAAAATGCTGAAATTTATGGTCATGAGTATTCCTAATCATGGAAAACAAGATGGAGAAGCATCCAAATGCCACTGTGAGGAAGTCTCCTAGAGATGGCAAGCAGACCCACACTGGACAAGAAAGGGATGGGGCAGGACGCCTGGGGACCTGGGTGTGATCAGCCCTGACAACAGAAAAGGCTTCCTGGGGTCTCTGGGACTTTTGTCCAAACCCACTGTGCACAGGTATCCCTTGGTCTTTCTACAAATCAAATTCCAAGTCAGAAGACTGGCCTGGGGCTCCTGAGTTTTTACATGCCATGTGTGTCCAAGCTGTTTTCTCAACAGCAGGCCTGGGGCCATGAAAAGGACTGGGAAAAATCTGCACTTGCAGAAGCTTAATTCGATTGTTCAACTTTATCAATCACCTGTGCTGCATCAGGCACTGCTCTAAGTGTTCAAAGGGTTACACAAGGTAGAATGGAGTGTGTACAGCCCAAGACAGAAGCAAGCAGGGTCATCTCTAGTCTCCTGGTGCAGGTGAGATCTGAATCTTATTCCACTGGAGATGGCTAACTGTATTCTTCTCTGTATCGTTCCAATTTCAGTATATGTGCTGCCGGAGCAAGCATGCTAAATGCATTCTTGATGCCCCAAAGTGAGATTCTAATAATTACATGTCAGTAAAAGTGATGTCAATCCGTGCAAAGTCACAGATGAAAATTTTCCATAGAAATAGGTTGTGGGTAACCTAAAATGATAAATTCACATATTCAAATAAGCCACATTCATGCTACCTTCATCTTCTTTTGTGGGCAGAGAATTAGGTCAGAGAAGGACATGGCCCATCTGTTAGAAGTGTGGAGTATGACAGGGCGCACGGGCATGTAAGGCACAGTGTGTGTATCTCCCATTATCTGAGGACCTAACTCAGGCAAAGGAAGACAGGAGAGAGATATCAACTAGTATATGAGGAACTTGCTCAAAAGATGTTGCTTACAGTTGGTTTACTGGGGAAACAAAGCCAACATTGTCTACAGAATGAGTGCTAACTTGGGATGTCCTATGTGGATGTGGGGGTCTGGATGACAATGGTTCCCATGGGCTCATGTGTTTGAATGCTTGGTTTACAGTTGGCGAAACTGTTTTGGGGGTGGTCTTGTTGGGGGAGGTGAGTCACTGGGAGTGGACTTTGCGGTTTCAAAGTCCACTATGCCAGGCCCCTGTCTGTCTGTCCTTCTGTCTCTCTGTCTTCTTCCCCCACCCCCAAGGGCCAGCTTAAGCTCCCGGCTACTTCTCTACCGCTGTTCCTGCTCCCCACCATGATGATAACGAACTCACCCTCTGAAGGTGAGTGAGCAAGACCCAATTAAATGCTTTCTTTTATATATTGCCTTGGGCAACTAGAATGAAGAGACATGTTTGTATCAGTGACTTGAGACTAGGCTGTAAGTTCCTAAACTATATTATTAGACTATATTTCTCTAATGATCTAAGAATGTTTTTGAAAAGCCTATGTCCTGAGTGGGTCTCGGAAACAAAGAAGCCCACGAGAAAGATATGCTCTGGAGAGAATGAACTGAGACTGACAGGGTGAATCCGTAATAGCAAGTGTCATTGCTATTACATTACACAAATGATGAAACAGTGCCCAAGTTTCCAGATTTTTCAGACATCCTGTATGATTTCGGTAAATGCTAAAAAGAAAGGGGTATTTCCTTACAGAACAACAGCAATATTAACACCTGTGGAACCCACTGTATGCTAAGCTTTTCAAAGACTGCAGTCGATCCTCAGGGAAGCACAATTTTCTTAGACCAGCTGATTGAATTTACAAAAGTCTCTCAGGTGTCACCTAACAGGAGGTGTACCAGGCCCAGCTGCTTCAAGATTGTGCATTCTCATTTATGCCTTAAAATGACCTTGTGAGAGCCGGTGCCATCCCCTTTCTACTGATGAGGAAACAAAGTCCCAGGGGGCAGTAAGGGGTCCCAGCGCCTAGTTCCAGAAACTCAAGCTCAGCACCATGTGAGCTAACCCAAGCCCCACACTCTCATCCGCTCCTGCCTCTGGTTTAACCATTCATTTGTGTAGAGAATTACTTCAAACTAACAGTCATCAGACTAACCCACATAGCTGGGTGACACGAAAAATCCTGAAATGCATCTTGGAGCGACAAGTGCTGTTTATGAGTGGCACCAATTGATGATTTATTATATCAAGCAGGCTCTGGTACTGCAGATAAAAACACAAGTGGCAGAGTGACTGAGGGAGCCCCACTATCCACCTTGATAACACTGTGTTCTCTGTGTTGGGCTCCTGATGAATCATCTAAGCAGCTCAATAATCTCAGCCAAGATACACTCTCTCCACACCTCAGTTTCCCATTTTAGAAAGTGGGGCTGTAACACCAGCTTCCTTTTGTTCTCACACACAGGCCCCCAAAACCACCTGCTTCAGTTATGTAACCAAGGTAAGCAAGCAGCGGTACACTTGAAGATGCACAGACAGTTTCTGCAGCAGGGACTGGAGCACCGGACTTCCCAAGCTGTATCTTACCAGCTTCAGTACTGGGCAATGCAACAGTTCAGAAAACCAACCCTGCGTACCTCTAGTCAGTCACCAGCACCGTGAAATACTAGTGTTTACACACACACATCATGAACAATAGCTATAATTTTAAAACTTACAGAGCGCTTCATTTATAGAGGAAAAAGATCATGAATTAAGGTACTTATTCCAGTATGAGCTGATGAGAACAAAAGTGAGAAACCCATAAACCCGGAGACTTTGCTAACATGTTAAACATTGCTGCAGCAGCAGACATTGCCAACAACTACATTAGTGAATATGATTGTCTGTGGGGCACGATCATAGGCAGGCAGTAACTTAGATAACACGACTTTGCCATATCAACTGCATGTGTGAGAAGAAAGCACTGTGGGAGAGTCTGATGTCACTAATGCTATGGGAGAAAACGAGCCATGTTCCAGCTTCCTATATATTGTTCACATGGGCCAAGTCTCCTCACTTCTAACACCAGAGAGCCTTGTAGCTAGGTTCTCAGGATGACCCACCCCATGCGCTGTGCACGCTGCCATGCACATCTTCACACGAGAAAAACGAGGCTTGGAGAGGTTAAGGAATTAGTCTGAGGCCACATACCTGCAGATATCCTAACTCAAATTCACGTAACTTGGAAGCTCACATTATGTGACACCATATTAAACTGCTTAGGGTTTAATGGTTCATTTTTCTTCAGAAAAATCTTAGGCACTACAAGGTTAGCACATCTCAGTATAAGGTTTGCAGGAACCCCTACCACCTCAGCACCTTAGTGCTAAGCTTGAAGGCATAGTCCTCCATGCCTAGCTCTTTTGGGAATATTTCTACTAATCCAACTAGAATCAAATAGCCTGTACCAGTGGATGACTCCAAAAGGCCAGATTGACAGCAGCAATTATCAGCACTAGAATGGGTTCCTGTCTAGAGAAAGAGCATCAGCAAACATTTACGATTTTGATGTCACGAAGTAAACAGTGTTCGGCTACCACTTGAAAACTCCAAGATTGACTCCTTGAGTCTTTGATTTCTTTCTCAGTTGCACGAAACATTCAAGAATGAAGTTGCTGGCTTGCTTTTGGGGATCTGTACCACGACCCATGACGGAGTCCTGAAAATTGACCTGAATCCCAGAGACCATGCAGAACAACCAGCTCCCAATCATGATTTGCCAGGAAATCACCAAGCCCAAAGCCACAGCACACATGCTAAGACTCTGCTTTACCCTATGTGCTCATCTCATGCAAAAGGTATTCAAAACAGCATCAAGTCTGAATTAACATGTAGATCAGGGGAGCAGGTACCTCCGTCTAGCTGGTGAAAGGCTCATGGTGTTTTTGTGGTGCAGGTAAAAGTCCGTGGGGAGTTCCCAGAGATGAGGTTTCCCTTCTGTGGGGTGGAAGACACCCAGGAAGAGATTGATGGAATCTTGTCTATCAGCATCTAAAAAGGAAAAATATGTATTTCAGAAAACCCACTATTGATGCAGACACCCCAGGAGGACACCGTTCCAGAGGACACGGGTCCAACTGTACTTTCATAGACCAGATCTCCATGAAGATATATTTGTATTTCAAACTCCATTCACAAACTCAGTGGGCTGTGTTCTGAGGAGAAGGAAAAGCTTGCTTGTGAGTGATGCTCCCTCTCACTCAATGCCTCTCATAAACAGGGACAGGGGACATAGACCGCTTCTTGAATCTTCGCTTAAAAATCACACATTATTTAGAATAGTTTTATTTTTAAAATAAAAACCTATCATCAGTATTTGTTAACCTGTGTCAAGTAAACACCATACTTTGTTCTAAAGACACAATGAGCCAATGCTATAGAAATTCTGCCACATGATCTTGACCAAGGCAGATGCAGATCCTGCTTCATCCCTTCTTCAACAGACATTGTTCGCAGCATTTCTGCCCCTCGGCTGGAAGCTGGCCTCTTTGGTGACAATGAGGACAGCTAGGACACATGAGTCGTATCCTCATCCTAACTCTTCAACCACCTCAACACTGTCCTCCCACGCTGTGCCATCGCCTGACAACCTGACTGGTTCATGTCCTGTGACCATTTCTGCTTTAGTTTTTGAGGTAAAGGATCACACTTGAAATGCTAGTGACATCCACCTTCGCATCCTACACTTTCTCCTCCCCAGCCCCTCCTCCTCCCCACTCCGTTCTCCATCCCCTACCTCCTTCCCACCATTCTTGTCTCAGAAGCCTCAATATTCAAGTTTTTCACAGGCATTCACAATAGCCTCTTTCTGAAAATGATGGAGAATGCCTGCTGTGGGACCAATAAAATGTATTTTCTTCCAGCAGCTACAGCAAACGCATACATCTAAAATTAGTATTGGGTTAGCTTATAATTTTAGCAAAAGCAAATGAAATACCAAATGTCTATACCTGTTATTAATAGTTTGACAGGAAGCAGTCCATTAGAACAGCACTTACCTTTCAGGCTAAAAGTAATATATAAAAGGAATGTGTTTATATGCTGAGTATCTTTGGGGCCTTTTATTATATTGCCGGGAGAAAATGCATATTAGGATATAGACATCACCACCTCAATTTTTATCTCTTTACACATCACCAAAGTAAATCCCGCTCTCAGAGCACATTACTCTCTATTCTTCCTGAACAGACTTGATGGCATTTGATAATTCATTTCAGACCCCAGGATATCTGAATGTTATCTAAACAACTTTCCATTTTTCAACCATGCTTTCAAGGAGTTTCTTTCACCATTTAAATCTAACACCTTCTTCCTTAAAATGTTAGCAAGTATGGGAAACACAGAGGAGCTGACCAGCGTTCCTCAACTGACAATCCTTCCACAGCCCAGGAGTTATTGAAGCCGTTACTGCTGTTACAATACAAAGTCTCTCTGTGGTGGCACAGTCACCTGAGCCTGGGCTAGAAGGCCACTCTGAAATGCTTGGGCATTGGCTGGATATTTTTTTTAACAACTTATTTATTTTATGTTTGTGGATGTTTTGTGTGCAGGTGCATCTGAAGAGGACAGCAGGTCCCAAGAGACTACAGTTACAGACAGTTGTACAGGGCCATGTGGGTGCTACAAGTTGAACTCTGAAGAGCTCATAACCACTGAGCACCATCTCTCCAGCCCAAGACTTCCTTTTTCCTCCCTGGCTTTTTAGACAGGGTTTCTCTGTGTAGCCTTGGCTGTCCTAGAACTAGCTCCAGAGACCAGACTGACTTGGAACTCAGAGATCTGCCTGCATCTGCCTCCTCAGTGCTGGGATTAAGGGCGTGAGCCAACCCCTGGACACTTATAACTAAAGAAACAAAAATTAGCCTTTTCCTGCAAGATGCATATTTTGGGTATGGTCCGGTGAGTGCTCCACAGAGTTTGGTCCTCTGTAGTGCAGCTAGCACGAGGGCAATGAATATCTGCTTCTATACTCAATTATGCTTTAAAGTCAAATCCCTAGGAACCACTCAAAAGTCATTTAAGCTATTATACTAACAAACCCTGCTACTAATTTTATTTAAATGGCACAGGACTGAATATAATAATTTTTTAATTAATTGTATGAAAACATTGTGGAACTAAATTATTTGTTATTAATACTAAGTTTGAACTACTGTTCAGGAAATAGTATTTTCAAACCTTTGAGGAGAACGGAGAATGAAATTAGAGACCCCACCTTGTGCCATTTAATAAAACAACTACTGAGATGTAACAACGGCCCAGGTCAACACCAGGGACACGTCAAACACTGGCAGGAAGACAGAACCAACCAACATGCAAATACCCAACTCTGCTGTTTATCTAACAAGCCTTAGCTAAACCGCTTCTACCAAAGACCTTCAAGCCGACTGCTCTCGGGCTTTGCTGGAATCACGCCTGTGTGTGACAGGGAACCTTGACAGCTAACTTGACTGTCCTGGGAGGGGCCTGGATGAGTGACACACGCTTGAGTGTGCCTGTGAGGGTCTTCCAGAGGCTATGGCACTACTGTGTGGGGAAAGGAGGAGGCGGGCCTATCTGGAGTGGGTCTCTGGGGGCATGTTGTTGGGGACTGTCCTGCCTGACCCCTTCCTGTATGCCCTTCTGCTTATGTGGGACAGCTTCTTCAGTTCAGGGCCTACCACAGTGACACTTAACCCAAGCATCCTGGGCCAGACAATCATGAAAAGCCTACAAAAAATGTGGATTAAACTCAAATGTCCTCCATTGGGTTTATGTGATGTATTTTGTCTCATTGATGTCTTGTTACGGGCCTGAAAGACATGAATACCTTTAACCTAGTAAGTTTGATTTTAAATTCTGCATAAGCAAAGGTAAGAGATGAGGAAAAGACTGTGTTCAAAGATGTTTGTTCAGGAGGATCCCAGATGTGCACTAGCTGGATTATAACACAAAGTAAAGTAGAAACCAAACAATCACACTGTAGAAGAAGTTAATGTCACAATGGTTCTTCACGCCATCTCAAAGGGCAAGGGCACGTTATAAGTCACATGCACAATAAAAACAGACAACCATGTTCACCTAAACGTGAACAAATGGCTGTCTCTGGAGGCAGAATTATGGTTTATTTTTGAGATACTTCATACTTTCTATTTTATATTTCTATTAACACTTAGGACTTTAATAATTGAAATCATTCATTCAAGAACTTTTATGTCCTTTACTGGAGATACAACAAGACTAACAAGAACCTGGCTGTTGGGGTTTTATAACTTAATAAGAAATTGTGTGTTTGTGTGTGTGTGTGCGTGTGTGGGTGTATGCATGCATTGTGCGTGTGTGTGTGCACACACTCATGTGTGTATGCATGTGTGTGCGCGCGCGCGTGTGTGCGCGCGTGTGTGTGCGTGCGTGCACGCACGTGTGTGCATGTGTGCGTGTGTGTGCATGTATGCATGCATGTGTGTATGTGTGTGTGCGCGTGCATGCGTGTGTATGCATGCATGTGTGTATGTGTGTGTGCGTGTGTGTGTGTGCGCGTGTGCATGCGTGCATGTGTGTGTGTGCATGCATATGTGTGCGTGCGTATGTGTGTACGCGTGTGTGTGCGTGCATGCGTGCACGCACATGTGTGCGTGTGTGTGCGCATGTGTGTGTGTGTGTATGCATGCATGTGTGTGTGTGTGCATGTGTGTATGTGTGTGTGTATGTGTGTGTGTGTGTGTGTGTGTGTGTGTGTGTGTGTGTGTGTGTGTGTGTGTATGTGTGTGTGTGTGTGTGTGTAGGAAAGGGATTTTCAGAAGACTAGATTCAGTCGAGAACGTGGCAGCGGTGGAGGAGGAAGGGACAAGGACTGAGCAGGTAGGGAAAGCGAGGAGGCTGCAGTGTGGAGCGTAAAGATATGGAGAGTGTGGGCCAGGCCCTGCCGGACAGCACTGAGAACCGCAGAGGCCTGAAGGGCCAGCACGCTGAGCAAAGCCAGAATGAGGAGGCGAGAGGGAGGGAGGGGGAGAGGGAGAGAGAGAGGGAGAGCTTCTGTGTGTGCTGTTTGGGGGTAAAATCCAGGGCCTTACACATGCTGTACAAGTGCTTTACCACTAGAGCGAATCTCTGGCTCACTATGTAGCTGACACAGGCTTTGGACTTGCTCTGTAGCCTAGACTGACCCTGAAATCAAAACCACCCTGCCTGACTGTCCCAAGTACTAGGACTACAGCAAATGTTACCAAGCACGGTTACTCTGAGACTCAGTAAAGGTATGTGTGTTGTGTTACTATAGCAACAGTACCCATATGGGGTGGATATGGCCCCATGCAGGCGGGCAGTTCGGTGGGCATGGGGTGGGTGGGGACCTTGGAAAGAGACACTCAGACTGTGCTCACGTCGAAACTTTATTAGAACAAAGAGGAGGAGGAGGGAGAGAGGGAGAGAGAGAGAGAATGGGGTGAGGGACACTCAACCTCCGATGGGGAGAGAGGAAATAAGAACATGTGAAGGGCAGGGGGTCTTCCTAAGTGGAGCTTGATGTCAGGACGCTGAGTGAGCCAGGGCTGCAGGAAGTGCGTCAGAACCCCAACAATACGGTGGGAAGAGAATAATCTGTTGCTCTGAGTGGGACCTCAGACGGTCATCTCACTACTTGTGACAGGTTAAACGTTCTCTGCACACTTCCTGGCACACCCCCGTTCTGAGGTGAGCAGAGGAGGGAAATGATACAGCATCCGCAGAGCACCTGCTAGTGCCCGGGAAATCGCCTCACACTGTCTGCCCATGAGCACAGCAGTCTTCGTTTTGTGAGCTTGCATTTTATTTTTTTGAAACTGTTTGAAGAGGACACGGTCCACATCTACCATTCACGACATTTAGATTTTACATATGCATGGTGTGTGTGTGTGTTCACACACTCATGCGCTCAGGTGCATACATTCGTAGGTGTGTCTGCCTACATGCATGCACACATGTGCCTGTGCATCTGTGTATTTTGAGACAGATTACGCTATGTTGCCTCCACTGTCTTCAAACTCATAGATCTGAGGTGTCTTTTTGCTTCAGCCTCTCCAGGAACTGCAACTACAGGCCTGAATAACAGTGTTTAGCTTTAAGAATGATTTTAAAAATAGGTCCAACAAGAGGCCTGAAGAGTTACTTACACAACAACTATCTGTACAAACTAAGGGCAAATTCCCAACCACTTAATTTCATTATTTTAATTTCTTAATCCTAAATATCTTCTTGCTCAGCCCAGGGGCACTGCATCACAATATTGATTAAGAGTGGCAAAGTGGCCTCTAATACTTGAAAGTCATTCTATATTTCCATTATTATATAATACTCAGTTATGAAAAACTAAGGTGTACACCCCAATGACACCATGCTTCTTAAAATAAAGACGTCTGTTTCAGCCACATTATTCATAATGCCTTTCATAACAGCTCATTTTTAAGTTTGCATAATTTTGCTGTACTTTCCTATCTGTGCACACTGATCTCTGTATCATCATTACCCTTTTAACTATGGCTTTCTTTTTAAATCATCTATGTGGTGATATATTTTATATTTAATAAAATTAGCCTGGAATATCAGAGGACAGATTCACCCACATTCAAGCCAGGAGAGTCAAAGAGTGGTAACCTTTAATCCCAGCACAGAAATGACAGGAGTGGTGACCTAGGCCTTGCCTTTAATCCCGTCACCCAGGACATAGAGATCTTTCTGTGTTCCTGTGAGTTCAAGGCCTAACAAGCAAACAGCAGTAGCTCACACCTTTAATCCTAACCCTAGGATTATGATGCAGAGTTGAACCCTGGAAGTGAAACAACTGGGTGAAGAAGATATTTAAGGCAGGCAGGCTAGGGCAGACATTGAGGGATTCTGTAGAAACAACAAGCCAGGCTGAGGACTGTTGAAGATAGCTTTACCCTGAGAAGTTGGCTGGGTGAGAACTGACTGTGATCTGCTTTCTCTCCCTGACAGTCTAGCTTGTTGGCACTTGGCCTGGCTGACAACGGCACCTTTCTAGCTTCCTTACAACTTTTATGTATTGTGTCTCCACAGAGATCTGGAAGCCTGAACTCCCCATGCCAGGGAAGGTGATCATCCACAGAAGGAGATCTCTGCAGATACAATCAGATTAAGATACAATCACATGGGCACACAGATGCTCTTGAGTCAGTGAGGCTAGTGTTCTTATACTAAAGGAAGAGAACACCATGAAGACTGACCTCAGCACAACAAGGAAAGCATGTGTGATGACTGGACAAGAGATGGAGACTAGCAAGGACAGCCAGCCAGCAGCACAAGGCAGCCAGAGAACTGCCCTGCTGACACTGTTAGACTTCCGGTGTCCACAGGGGAGACAGTCCGTGTCTGCTGTTTGATGTTATCGATTTAGTTATGTGTCCTGGGCCTGTGGCTTGCTTCTGATCCGTGGGCTCAGCCATGTGGTAGGACGTCATCCTCATGATTATGTGACCTATGGGAGACTGTCCTGCCGGCAGCCTCACTGATAGGCTCCTCCCTTTGCCATTTTAGCACAGAACTGGATTCTGCCAACATTACACAAGGTTGGAAACGGCTCCTTCTCTAGCAAGGACTTCAGATGAGATGGCCTGAGTGATACCGTAACTTCAGCCTTCGGATTCTAAGCAGGAGACCCCCAATCTGTACTGGACCAGTGACTCACATAAACTATCAAAATAATCATGTGCTATTTTATGTTGCTAAGTTTATAGTGATTTATTACATCAAACAGAGTCATGGCTGACTCCCTCCCATTCACTCTGGACCCCGTAAACACTGACAGTGAATGTTGGCTCTCATAGATGTTTCTGAGGCTCCTATCACTTGGGACTCTCTTGCAACTCCCTTGGTATGAGCACATGAATCTTTTTAGGTGAGAGGAGATTTCCAGTTCTCCTGCCTGGTCCTGGGCTGTTAGGGCCTCTTGGTCCTTTGGGGGATTCACAGGCTGGACCCAGGCCAACACAATGCTCAGAGCTTCTCTCAAGAAGGCTCTATCTGGTGAGCATCAAATACGTGAGTTCTGTAAGGTTTCTTCCTCATGCAAACAGTTCTCACATACAGCACCCACCTCGGCCATCCCTCTGCCGTAGATCTGATGCACAGCCACCCATGGTGAACACTTGGATCCCTCCAAAGGCTGGATGCCGCAACTGACTCACTCATTCTCTACCTTCATTGAGGTGAAGAAGTAGGACAGACAGAGAAGCAGGCCAGAGCAGTTCATTCCACAGAAACCTGACCACCCCTCCCGACGGTTGCTCAAGGTTTTATCCCTCTTCTGTTCATGAGAGGAAGACGCATAGGGTCAGCCACTGGGCTCCTCCTAGATGAATTCTGTGTGGGAATTTGTCTCCCAGTGGCTTCCGTGTGTGATGCCCATTATGTATTTTGACAATGGCAGCAGGATGGAGAGAGGAAGGGACCATGAGGACCATTGAAACAACCTGTTCAGTTTAATACTTGTAGGTCATACAAGTGTGACTTGTCATTACTCATTTCTAGTTGACAGTTTTAAGTTGAATAATACATTAACAACTACCAAGAGGTTAATCTGTTAGAAAAATTTATTCACTACTCTCAAATTTCTACATTCAGAAATATTGAAGGAGAAGGACACAGAGGAAGAAGGCAAGAAGTCCAGCCATGCTCCCTCACATGAGACCAGCAACTGTAGGCGGTGGAATGCAACGGCGTTCTGCTTTACAATACAAACTTTGGGGATAGTAACTCTGTCGGCAGAGCGCTTGCCTCGTACACACAAACACTTGTGTTTAATTCCCAGAACCCTGTAAGTCAGGCAAAGTGAAGCACCCCTATAATCCCAGCATTCAGGAAAATCAAAAGTTTAAGGTCATCCTCTGCTACTCAGCTAGTTTGAGGCCAGCCTGGGGTATATGAAACCCAGTTGAAAAAAATTATTTTAATGTTTATTTACTCATCTATTGAACAAACAGGTAGAGGACCTTCTAAGCCACAAATTCTATTTTATTTAAATGTATGATTAATTTAAACATTATTTAAATAAATATCAAGAAGGAATAAAATACGTGTACAAGAAGAAAAACACATCTAAAATTTAAGTGACAGAAATGCCTACTGCCAGAGAATTACCTGAAAAGGCGTTGCTGTAGTATCGCGACAGGGTCTGCATGATGTCTTTGGAGTGCTGGGTCCACGGTGCTATTTTTCTGTAGGTTTTTACACGATGAACAAGCTGAGAGCCTCCATACTGCAGGGACAGGGTATCTCCATGATCTTCATAGAGTTCTTCAAATAACCTATACAAAAGGAAAACTCACATTAAACAATTCTGCCACCAGGTCTGGTGACTCAGGTCTATAATCCTAGCTATTAAGGAGGTTGAGCCAGGAGGACCACACATTCCAGGCCTGCCTGGACTCAGCCTGAGTCAGCGAGACCCTGTCCCAGAATGAAAAATAAACGGAGAGAGTGAGTAGAGTGCAGCATCTGCCTGACATGTGCAATGCCTTCCGTAAGTTCCTAATATTGGGGGGGGGGTGTAACCAAAATGATTGTAGAAGCCATTCACTAGGCCAGACTCAAAAAAGTCTTTTACTTTATGAATTCTTCTGGATCTTTCAAGTGAACTCTTCAACATCTTGAAAATAAGTAAAAAAAAAAAAACAAAAAAAAAACAAAAAACAACAACAACAACAAAAAAACCCAAAAAAGTATGGTGTTTTATAATGATCCAATGTCAAGGTCGCAGAAAACTCTAAATGAAAAAACAAGGCCTCCCAAAAGCTGACTTACTAAAGCTGAACCAAGCAGTTTCTAACCATATTAGAAAGACTCTACTCCACGGTCTGCCAGATTAACTCATTTCCCAGGACACCATTTTGGTCCTTCTGATTAGCTGGAAAAAAAAAAAATCCCACATATGTTTGTGTGTTCCTGTTATAGACAGTGCCTGCTCTGTAGGTGACATATGGACAACATTTATTTCTCATAGTTCCAGGGGCTACAGCATCTAAGACAAAGGCATCAGCAGGATTCACTGTCTAGCAAAGGCCCATTTCACTCATGGGTGGTGCCTTCTTGCTTTGAACTCACATGAGGAAGAGGCTAACGAACATTCCTTAGTCACTTTTAATATGTCACTAATCTTAATGATGAGAGTTCTGCCCTTAGATCTAAGCATGACCCAAAGAGCCCGTCTCCTAGAATTTCAACACATGGACTTAAGGGTGATATGAACATTCTGCCCTCAGCAGACATGCAAGCCACATACTTTCTCTTTTCACTGTTGAGGGACAATGAAGAAACAGCAATCTTTACTGAATCAATCTCACATACTTTGTATCTTTAGCAGAACTGGTTCTATCTTTCACTGCCATTTGGGCTTTTATTTAACCCACTAATTTGTGTAACTACTTTGGATTTATCTAAAAAACATTTAATGATAATAATGCAAACAAATAAAATAAGAGAATAAAATACCAACAGTTAATAGAAACACAGAACTCACTTGAATACTGTCAACCAGGAATAAATCTTTGAGAAGCTAAAAGTAGAAACAAGTTTATAAAAGTCCTTGTGAGTCAAAGCTACTTTTGTCATTGCTGACATCCAGCGGCAGCAGATAAGGATTACCTCACTGCATCCGTATCAAACTGTAGGTTAGGCTTGTCGATCAATCCTAAGGAATACAGCTGGTAAGCCAGAGCACACTTGCCCACCATGAACTGTGCTGTGTTGGTACGATCTAAGCAGTCCACACAGTTGGTGCGAAGAATCCCGGTCTACAAAGAACACGGTAAGGTTTAGTCATTGTTCAGACACCCAGACTACCTCCAAACCACAGGAAAACTCCTTCCTAAAGTAACAAAAGAAAGGCTGTAAGTGCTAATCCTGAATAAGTAAAGAGTTAAAATAATAAAGAACAATTTGCTAATAATATAAGGGTAAGGTCACTGTTTACTTAATGTTGTCCTAACACCACCATTAAATCCAGTCTATATTTAAATTTATTTTTAAGACTTAACAAGATAAAGCAAACAGCTAATATTTTCTGTATTTACCAATTAGTAAAATATGAATTTTTTAAATCTGATATTCCTCATTTATTATACAAACCAAATATTCAATGATCAAAGCCATATTTTTTTAAGATTTTGTGTGGTGTGTGTGTGTGTGTGTGTGTGTGTGTGTGTGTGTGTGTGTGTGTGTGAAGTGTGTGCTAGTGCCCTCAGAGGTCAAAAGATGGCACCATCTCCCTGGAGCTTTAGTTACTGATAACTGCAGCATCCACAAAAGTGTGGGAGGGGGTGGGGTGCTGGGAACCAAAATTGGGTCTTTTGAAAGAATAGAAAGCCATCACTCCAGTCCTAGATCATATTATTCTTAAAGCATGGCTAGTAAATATAACACACACTAGCTTATTTTCCAAAGTCAGCCTAATCTACTTTTGTGTTTAATTTCCAGTAATAAAAATTTATATGTAGAAAAATGTATAAGCTATAGTATCAGCTATACATCTTTGTATAATATTTAAACACTAGCAGGGAGACTTCTAAAAATATTTTCAAGTTATTAATAATTTTGCATCAAATATCTCTTAACATAGAAAACATGTCAAGACATCCCAGTATGGCACCAGATGTCTATAATCCCAGCACTTGGAAAGCCAAAGCAGGTAAGTCTCTGTGAGTTTGAGGCCAGCCGGATGTACATAGTAAGTGCCCTGCTAGCCAGGATGCATAGTAGGACCCTGTCTTAAACAAAACAAAACAAAACCAAATCCCAATACCCCCAAAACACATCATCACACACCATCAACACAGATGTGTTTATGAATGTAACATTATCCGTACCTGCAGCCGACCGGTAGGAATCACATAGCCTCCTAGTTCATTCCACCTGGGTAAAAACAAACATTTTACATTTTGTTTTCTTCCAGTGCTGGGAGCTAAACCCAGGCAGAGGGCTCCCTAAGCATGTATACTATAAATAGGCTACAGCCCCAAACCCTGTAAGGAATGACATAATATATATTCATAGATTGTAAGAGTCACAGCATTAGAAGGGAAGGCTTCTGGACATCAGGTAATTCTTCACTCTCACTTTTCCAGATGGAAAAATTGAGATGGATGGTCACTGTGTTCCACTTTTAAAAGCTCGGAATGGAGTTTAAGTTGCCAGTGTCTCTTGGTCACCCTGTCTGGGTTCTACCCGTGTCCCCTTGCTTTCCTTTAAGCCGTATCTTTCTTTGGTCTCTGTAACTATGTACGATTGCAGGCATCTTCCTAGTAAAGCCTTCTACACCTTTGTACTCACTCAGTACAAAACTTTAAGAGTCCCTAAAATTCAAACTCTGCAAACCATAGCAGAAGGAAGAACCCTTCTAAACACAAACACTACAGTGACTGAGGGCTTTCCATTTGACCACCGTAGTTAACTATGGTAACTGAAAATCAAATGCTGGAAATGCATAGTATTGGTTCATTAAGAATAAATAAGGAATAGACCTTTATCCAAAACAGCCAATAAGCTAGAAACAACAAAAGAATTACGAGCAACTACTACAGCATGTTAAGAAATTCTGTGTTCACGAAAGCATCCATCGTCAATCAGAAAGATTTCCCTGTTCTTAGTAAATGCTAAAAGGGAATTCACCACAGAAGAATTTACTCTGCACACGTTTCATATAATGTTCATTCCACAGAGCAGATGATAGGACTCCTGCGGTTTCTATCTGAAGGTATATAACCACCACGGGAGTTCCCAAACACAGTGAACGTTCATTACACACGCCCCTGAGCAGCCTGCCTCCTCACAAGACTGAGGTAATCCATTTACCCATCTCTGGTTAGCATAGCCTTCCTATATTTATAACATTTTAGGGTTGTGTATGTGTGTGTGTGTGTGTGTGTGTGTGTGTGTGTGTGTGTGCAGCCATGACCAGCCTTTCACATGGTTGCTGGCTGATCACACTCAGGTTCCAGAAAGCAATGTCACTAAATCCTCTCTCCATCCCCTAGAATATTCTATACATAAGAACGAATACCTTGATTTAAATTTTTTTCCCCATATATGTGGTGTGGGGCACTTGTATACCTCATAGTACTAAATAAGAAAGTTAAATCTTTTTTCTCCTACTATGTGTGGCCTAGGGGTTCAGGCTTGGTGGGAGGAACCTCTACCTGATGAGCCACTGGAGAAGGGGTCTCCACCAAGTAGGCTAGGCTGGGCTGGCCAGTGAGCCCCAGGGGCTTGCCTGTTTCTGTCTCCTCAGGGCTGAGGCTACAAGCACAGGCCACCACACTGGCTTTCTCACAGGAGTTCTGGGGCCTGAACTCAGGTCCTCAAGGTTGTTCGGCAATCATTTTATCTCCCCATCTCTTATTTTAATTTTTTTTTTATACATCATACGTACTTTTCATCGGGCCGTAGAATGCTGCAGTAAGAGTCAGGGCGGTTTACAAAGAATCCCGTCTTCTTCACCACGCTTTCTGCAATCACGTTCAGCCGATCGAGGACGTTACATAGCTTACTGAGAGGAGGAAGGAAGACAGGGGGACTGAGGTGTTAGTGTACACTGACTCCTTCTAAAGCAAACAGCAGCAGCAACCATGTCCGGGGATTTCATTGTCCTGCTCACGTGGATTGTGTAACAGGGAAATATAATGTATACTCAGTACTAATAGTAAGATCAGTAAGTTAATAGCATTACTGGTACATTCCTCATCTTGGCCCGGAACAGTCCCATGAGAGGTATCAACAGAGCCTTTCCCCCCTCAGTAGCAGTCATCGAATCACTATAACCAAGCAATAACTGTGCACAGTACATATGACTGCACTGATCACTTAATGAACACAATCAAGGTAAGCAAGCGCGTGTGTGTGCGTGCGTGCATGCATTGATGCATGCGTGCATGTGTGTATGTGTATGTGTGTATGTGTGCGTGCGTGCGTGCGTGCGTGTGTGTGTGCGCGCGTGCATGCGTGCG
This sequence comes from Sigmodon hispidus, assembly GCA_004025045.1. Taxonomy (NCBI): domain Eukaryota; kingdom Metazoa; phylum Chordata; class Mammalia; order Rodentia; family Cricetidae; genus Sigmodon; species Sigmodon hispidus. The sequence continues at coordinate 12,557 of PVIH01011260.1, read as the reverse complement.
TGCGTGTATGCGTGTGTGGGCATGTGTGCGTGCGTGCGTGCGTGCGTGCGTGTATGCGTGTGTGGGCATGTGTGCGTGCGTGCGTGCGTGCGTGCGT
>PVIH01011260.1:0-12360 GCA_004025045.1 Sigmodon hispidus | reverse complement strand
AAGAAGAGCTTTGAACCAAATCTTGAGAGGAAAGATAGGGTAGGTAGGGTGTGACAGGCAGTGTGGGTGACAAGCAACAAAAGGCTCTGGGGTAAGACTAGCTCTAGGCAGAAAGATCAGGTTTTCTCAGAACAGCCCCTAAGTTAAGGTTGTAACACTTTGGAACCAACCAGCGGAAGTGGCTTGATTGGCACAGTGAAGATCGAGGATTTACCGTCCACAGAATTACTGCACGTTCATCTAGGAAAGAGATTACCTGAAGTAGGTCTTTCCTGAAGAACAAGGCAGAGTGAACTACAAAACGGTGAATGAATGCCCAGAAGGAGCAGCAACAGCCGCTCAAAGCCACCTCAGTGTCAAAGGAAGCTGAAGGAGCTGTGTCACCTTGGAGACAGCCAGGGGTGGGCGGCAGTCTCTCTCACCTCTTGGTGTACTTGGCCATGTCCCAGGGGATGTAGACGATTGTGTGCTCCGGGGGCAGGAACTGGTTAAGGTAGGTGACAGCGGCAACCAGTTCCTCACTCAGAATCCTCTCGTGCTTTCTCTTCTCTCGTTCCTTTAACAAAAACATTTGAAATCATTTTTAAGCATCTTAAATGTGGGGCTGGAGATGCCACTCAGCGGGTAAGAGCACACCTTGCTCTTGTAGGAGGACCTAGGTTCAATTCCCAGCACCCAGGAGATGGTTCATAACCATCCATAACTCCAGTTCCAGGGGAATCTGATACCCTCTTTTGACCTCTGTGGGCACCAAATATACACACAGTGACATGCATGCAGGTAAAACATACATAAAATAAAATCAATAAATCTACTTTTAAAAATCGTAAATGTCTCAGGTACCTTAAAACAGAACTGACTTAAACATTTTCCCTTTCAACTAGCTTTGTAGCTGTGCCTCACATTAGTAAGAGCGGAGCGGAGCTCAGGTGAGTTCAGCCCTAGCAGCTGTCTCAGAGAGGAACAGCCTGATACATTTCTGAAGGGTTTCCCCCTTAGCAGAGTGAAGCAGAAGTAACATCTTGAGCTGCAGCTGAGAAGAAACCTACCTTTGCTGGGACAGGGCAGAGCAGAGCTCAGCTGTCTGGCTCTTTCTCAGAGAGAAGCAGAATTGCCACATCCTGCAGGGGAGACCATCCCCCTCTGGAACCCAACTTCAGGTACAGCCTGACTTCCCAACATTCAGGATACCTTCCTCCTCAGGGCTATCAGTATCCAGGATACCTCCCTTCTCAGCTGTAGGTACAACCTGACTTCCAGCAGCCAGGGTACCTTTCCCTCACAGCTATAAGTAACACTTGAGCCTATTGCTCCACATTGATTTACAGTTGTTTTATCTGTAAGGGAGTGAGCTGTTTGAAGGTGAGGGTGTGGCAGCGTTATCTTTGTTCTTAAATTGTACTAAGACAAAGGAATTCAATGCAGACCCAGTTTACACAAGGAAATCAGGAGCCTGGTAGACCAGATGGCCCTCCTCCCTTCAGAGAGATCCACTACTGGTTCCCCAGGGCAAACCCAGAACAAGCCACATGGAATCTGATGCTGAAGAAGGGGTAGCACAAAAACAGCAAGAAGGCACAGCAGACACCTCTGTCCCCTCCCCACCCCCTTCCATCTCTCTTTCTCTGAGGAAGGCAAAAACAGCCGGCTGGTGGTTTCTGTGTGAGGAAAGGCAGCCTAGTGTATCAAATGAGCACACCATACCTTCACTAAGTTCAAGATGATGATGGGTGAGCCAAACCTCTGAAGCATCTGGTCAAAGTGGAGAGCAGCAACATGTGCAAAGGGGTCTGCCTGGTCCACTGAGAACAAAAAAGATAGAGAAATACCCAAATGTGACTGAGGCAGAAAGAAAAGAAGTGTAGGGTTTTCAAAAACGTTGAAAAGAAATATAATCCAACTAGACAGACACCTTTATTTCCCACACCTCCTCAAGGAGCTCATTGGACACTCATTCAGTATGTACTTATTAAATCTGAATGACACTGTCATTTATGAAACAAAATAACATGCAATTCACTAATAGTTCAGATTAAGGATGAATTCACTACAGAAAGCTAACAGAAGTTACTCCTCCATACGTTCTTGCTCAAAGGACCAACATCTCGCCAAACCCAACCACTTATTATGTGACAACAATCATTATCTTGAATGACGGCAGACAAAAGCAACTCCCATTGGCTGGCCCACGCACGTGTAATAGGTGGTTTAGGCATCATAGTGGAGATGTCCTGGGACCAGTATAAGGGAACCGATCCTCTCACTTGTACGTAAGAAGAATAGCTGCCTGCAGTAAAAGACATCACAGAAGCATCGCAGAGAATCTGCTCAGTCTCTACCTCATTTGCAACATCGCCCTGGAAAGAAAGGTCCAATTAAAGATGGTTTATGCTCTTAGGATCCTTTAAATAAAAAAATTCAAACATATAATGAAATGATAACTCTTATTCTTTATATACCTTAAAAGAGGTGAACTACACAAACTACACACCATCAATATGGAAAAAGCAGATTATGACATAATAAAGAGAAAAAAATTAATGACAGCAAAGAACAGACTAGAAAAAAAAATCAAACTAGTTACTCAACACAAATATGAAACATCTTGGCCAGTATAGATGGTGGGATCACAGAGAAAAGAAAAGAAATTATGTGAAATTATTCGGAAGATTAAAAAAAAAAAAACAACAAAAAAAGATCTAAGAAAATGCAATTCTAGAGACCAAAGAAAGGATATGTGCGTGTGTGCGTGCGTATGTGTGTGTGTGCGTGCGTATGTGTGTGTGTGTGTGCCACAGCTTTGTCACTATCAGCAAAGCTGATGTGAAGGGTTAAAGGTTAGAACATGACAGCGGGGTCACCTCACCTCACAGTTCGCACCTCTCTTGAGAAAACGAGTCCCCGCAAACTTGCTGGATCTTCTGGCTATGAGAGTCACATACACTGGTCTTCCATAGATCAACAGCTCTTAGAAACCATGTTAAGGTGTTGGCATTGGTGATTGGCACAGAAAGCTACAAGAATCACTTCCTTTACTCATTAAATCTGTCTTGTCCAGCAGCCTTAAGACACTAAAGGCTCCATGGGGATGTAACAGCAGGGTGCCCAATAGGTCCTCAGATCTGACTAGGTTTGCGGGCAACATCCATCCTGATCACCAATAATTTCTCTGACTCTCCAAGGAAACATAGAGGTTACTGTATTATGTTTCTCCTTATAACCAAGCAAAATGTAACAAGTGTAACTAGTCTTCCTCACTCGTTAGCATTATATGCCTCTCCACAAGGGCAAGTGTCATTTAATGTTAAGTGTAAATTAGGAAGGAGCTATAAATACCGATGAAAGCAACAGGTATAATACTGAAAAGGCAATCCAAAGCCTAAACACTGAATGTGTCACCATGCACTGCCTCATCCATACACAATGTCGTCACGCTGTTAAGTCATCCTACTTAACATGGAGTTATAATCTCACCTACTGAAAAATGAATCAAAAAGCAGCTGGAGGTTGAACAGCTATAGTCCAAAAAATAAAAAATGCCTTGAAATCAGAAGATTTTTGGTGCCACTTTGACCCCAAATTATAAAACTCTATGCCTGACCTTGTTATAGGTTAATCAAAACATAGGTACTTAAAAAATATCTTCAGCCCCATGTTCAAAGTGTATATGAGAATAAGTGAACTTGAATTCTGTTTTCAAGTTACCTAAAGTTTAGGCAAATATTCTAAAATATAAAACATCCAACCGCTAAAACTCTTCTGGTCATAAGCATTCTGGGTAAGAAAATCATCAGCCTGTACCACTGCTGAGTTTCCAGAAGGATAAGCTGAGGTAATTGGTGTAAAATGTCTGGTGCCTGGCCTGTAGTAAATGCTTAATAAACAGCAATTATGCCTATCATTACGCAGCCTTCCAGAATTCATTAGATGACTGATCACCAAGAGCCCAGACTCATCATTTAAAACTAATGAGCTTTAAAATGATAATCTATGATGCTGTTTACTGTTTTAAAAACAAACATCTATTATAATTACCATATGCAGGGCCCTGAGCTAGCTCTTGGAAATAGAAACCAGGCTAGAAGTATGCTTTAGAAATGGTCTCTAGACACCTTAGCACATTCTCTTTGGTATCTTTGGCGATGCACTCACATTCTCCCTAAGAAGATTGTATTTTGGGAAATAGACAAAGGTGATTCAGAGCCAAATTTTGTCAGGTAGTTGAAGTGATTATAAAGCCCTCAGACAGGCTCTCCCCCAGCTTCATTTCAAAGTCCACGTGTCTGCCATGCCCAGATTCCCCGACACACCCTGCCACCACTCAGCACAGAAGAGGCAGCATTGTGTTCTTCAAGGCTAAGCCCCTCAGCTGCCCCCCAAAATGCTCCAGAGAGTGTATGATAGCCTCTGCATCAGCACCTGCCTTCAGGTTCCTGTGTACCTGAGCTCCTGTCCTGAGCAGTGATGAAAAAGCATAAACCAAGCAAACCCTTTGCTCCTAAATTTGGTCATAGTGTTTTATCACAGCAGGAGTCACCCTAACTAGGGCAGGTATGCACAGTGATAATCATCTTACACTGTATAACCTTTCTACACTTGGCCCAGCATAATGATGTACATCTTGATGTTTATGAAAAGGATACTTGACTGCCCACAGAACCCATGAATAATATACAGCAGCCAGTCACGATGCACAGTGTTTTTAATTATATCCAGAAGTTCACCATTCCATACATACTTCATATAAGGCTCACTGGAGATTCCAAATACACCTGAAAAACAACAAGTTGATAACAGAAAGATAAGAACATTGACTGACATCCAGAACATCTTTAATTTCTTCCACTTCTGTTTTTAACATCAAAATACAGGTTTGGACACATTGCCATGTTCAGTGACAATCTAATGACTATCAGGACTCAAGGCACTGTGCTTTCCTCTCAACGTCAAAGAAAAAATGAGTTTTCTGACTTAGAGTTTTTAACTCAAAAGAAAATGGAAAGCAAATAAAGGGCATAATGACAGACACATGAATAAAGAAAGATACAGCAGAGTGAGCCACAGAGAACATAGTCTGCAGGTACAGCACCAGGCCAGGACTTCTGGCGCCACCTCTAACAGTATGTCTAGGAGGGTCCAGGGTGTTCCTTACTCCTGGGTGCTTCCCATCTCCACAGGCAGCTGTGGTGGGGGCGAGATAGATGAGCAATGAATGGGAAGGAGTGCACTGCTGCATGGGAAGGATTAGGGTAAGGGTGCACTGCTGCATGGGAAGGGTTAGGGTAAGGGTGCACTGCTGCATGGGAAGGCCTTGAAGTAAAGGGATATGCTGTTCACACTTCCCATGTGGGATTAGCTATTACATCAGAGCTTTTTCATGTAGATAAATCAATATCACCAAACACTGTCATATCAAGATGAATTTATTATTAAATAGGAATGAATGTCACAGAACTTAATTGAGTGAAAAATAATAATAAAAAAGTGTAATTATATGTGAATGGATTAAATCTCTAAATACCAATATTCTCTTCAAAGTGCCATCCAGGTACTTATTTAGGGTGAATACATTCCAGCGTAATTCATAAAAGCTGGGACCCGAACAGATGGCTCAGCAGTTAAGATCATTTGCTAGTCTTTCCAAGGATCCAGGTTTGATTCCCAGTATCCACATAACAGTTCCTAATAATCTGTAACTCCAGTTTCAGGAGATCTAATGTCCTCTTCTGACCTCCATGGGCACCAGGCACACACAGGTACACAGACATGCCACACATAAACATGAAACAAGCAAACCTAGATGCCCTCTGCCCTTTCAGTGCATCGTGTAAGAGAATGTATATGGTATGTGGGTTTAGATGCAGCTCACTCATAGCAGGATTGCCTTGCATGCATGAGGCCCTGGGTTCAATTCCTAGCACTACACAAACAGATGTGGTGCTGTGTTCCTGGCCCACACCTCTAATCTCAGTTTCGGGAGGAGAAGACAGAAGAAGGGGTTCATTCTCAGCTCTACAGCAAGTTTGAGGCCAGCCTGGGCTACAGGAGACTCTGCAAGAGAGGAGAGATCAGAGCACGCTTGGGGGTTAGACATTCCTGACCATAGTCCAGTTGTAATAACCAGAATAAGCGATGTTTGTGCAGGATAGAACATAAAGCTAAAATGACTAAGAGGAAGTGTAAATCAAAAATAATTGTCGTGTAGTGTCTGGAAAACACTGCAAAGCTCTGCAAAAGGGCAGATGCTGCTCTGATCCCTTCAACGGCTGATTTAATTGTGGTTTTTGTCTTCAGAAGTGCTGCACCTCTGGGCTTCAGCACCAAGACTCTTCAGAGGCATGATCTCTCCCTTGATCACCTTCTAACAAAAGGACTTAAATACTTTTAATTGGTTAATTAGCGTGTTTGCCAATAACTATTTCATGTGGGAGGGACATTGCAGTATCTCCAGAGCCTGTAAACCGGAACGCCGCTGCTCAGCTCAGAGGTGTTTGGACTGGAGCATTTATGTGACATCCTACCACACTTCCTGACCCACCAGAGACTGTGGAGATGTTGGCACGCTTACTCTTCCACCTTCTACAACCTCGGTCCCCATTTCCTAAAAGTTTCTCCAGATGAATAATTCCAAAGCTCAGGAAGGACATCTGAATCCTAATTGCCAGCACCTGGTAGTATGTTACAATACATGAGAAGGGAACAGAAGTAGATGGAATTAAGGGCGCTAATCCGATGACTTGAGCCAAGGAGATGGCTGTGGCTCATGCACAGTGTAATCAGAAGGTTCTTACAGGTGAGAAGGGAGGAGGCAGTGTGTATGAGCGCTGGGTGAGTCGATGGGAAGCCAGCAGCTAGCAACAGGGAACAATCCCTAGAAGAAAGGGCAAGATTTGGTTCCTCTTCTTAAACAGAGAACAGATGTATGTAGTCTTGCTGATAGCATGCTTCTCTCACCAAGTCCTGCTCTGCACTTCCTTCTGGGAGACAATGAGTATATGCTAGAAGACATCACGTGGTGGTAGTTTGCCCCAGCAACAGGAAAGCAATATGCTCTTTAATCATACCTACCCAGAACTGTTCTAGACACAGCAAAAGTCACTTCAGAGCCTTAATCTGGAACCCAGATCACACATTCAAATCCAGATACGGGTGGCATGTGGGACATCGCTAGCTGTTAGACCTCTACAGTATCCCATAGTTCAGGTCACAGTTCATGTATTTAAAACACGGGCCTGCTTTGCCTCAGCTCAAGTGATAATCAGAGTTGAGTATAATCCAGAGGTAGTTTTCAGCTGAAAACAGGGTGGGGGTGAACAGAACCTGTAGAATCACAGCCCCTTCGCATGTGTCCTTCAAGGACAAACATCTGTCTATCTGAGAATGGCGTCTGCCTCTGCATCCTTATCAGTACCAGTTAAATCACATCAAAGCCATCACTGGCTAACAACCTTTCCACAGCTGGCCTACTTCAGCTGAGGTATTTTAACTTTACACCTGAAGATTCTGTCACAACATCCACAACAGCAAGCTGTTTGCTTTGCTAGTTCTAGGCCCAACCCAAACATCTGGCAAGAAAGGTGCTGGCAAAGAGACAAGGGCAGCTTAGTCAGGGTCTCCAGGGACTTCTTAGGATAGCCTGTGGTTTAGCAATAGCCTGTTGGTGCCAGGTAAGAAGCTCAGCCCATGAAAGAGTGATATGTCCCGCTGCGACCAGTCACAGTCATCATTGGCCTCTGGATGTGACCACTTGATCTGCATTACTGGGCCTCAGTGTGCTACTTCATCTTTATTTCTGTATAACTGGCCTATACCCACCCAGCAGAGGTTTTATGTGGCTTAAAATGTTATATGTCAATGTCCAGCACATAACAGGCAACCTATGGTAACTTTTGCCCTAATCTTGACTCATAACTGACTAATCTCTATAAAAGAAAATAAGATGGTATGTACTCTACAGTATTCAAAAAGTAATTCTCCATAAAACTTCACCAAAAGACTAGGTCTGAATGTGCTCAGTTAAAAAGTATATGATGGCTCAGCGGTTAAGAGCACTGACTGTTCTTCCGGAGGACCTGAGTTCGATTCCCAGCATCCACATGGCAGCTAATAACTATCTGTAATTCCAAGATCTAACACCCTTACACAGTAATACATGCAGGCAAAACACCAATTCACATAAAATAAAAATAATTAAAAAAAAGTATATGAATAATTTCTAGAAACTGACAACATATAATTTCTGGCTGGCCTATAAGTAAACATCCCAAGCCATGTAAGGATAGAGAGCACCAAGGGACAGAGAATGACAGACAAGTGTGAGAGAACCTAATGTGCTAATGGGCGGCACATTAGCACGCATTAGGTCTGGTCTGCAGAAGTCACCTACCACTGCCGCCCTGTGTAACTAATCCTTCGTCTTCAAAGATGTCAAAGCTCTCCTGGCGTGGCTTGGATGTTTCGGACTTGAGCATCTCCAGGGGCATTCGCAGGACAGTGAGGTTATACTGAAGAGAGTGGGACAGATCATAGCTGTAACTGGGAAGAGAACTCAGATGTAAGAATTTACAGAAGCAAAGATACTTCACCATCTTGACTCCCAAGAGAAGTCACAATCTGTGAGCTGTTATGGGAGCATTTCAAACATACCCAAATACAAATGTGACTGGAAATTAAACAAAAATACACAGAGGTATGTTGTAGATCATGTACATTCGTTAATTGGTACAATATGCATTTTTTTCATGATGATATCAATCTAAGTCTGACATCTTGTTCCAGGTTTCTTACATCCATGAATGTGGTTCTCTAGCTAGCACAGTGAAGTACTGTACTGTTGTCAATAGTGCATGGCTCTCTCTACCACAGTTTACACATGAGCAAAAATAACTGCAAACTTCATAACAGAATGGGATAAATATGCAATGTAGGCTACTATAGTGAAATATCTACTATAGTGAAATATGTTCTAGCAAAATAAAAATCATATAAAAATTACGACAGTCTCTGTTTAAATAAAATTTGGTTTTTGGGTTAAAAAAAACCTATTATGATTCTGATTTCATAAAATCAAAAATTTTTCTCTTTTATTGAAAACAGTGTTTTTCTTTACATAATATAACCTAATTACAGTTTTCCCTCCCTCTGTTCCTCCCAGTTCCTCCCCACCTCCCTTCCCATGCAGGTCTATCCCCTTTCTGTCTCTCATTAGAAAACAAACAGGTTTCTCGATGGGCTGATAACAGAATAAATGTAAGCTATAATCAAAAACTAACACACTGGAATTGGATGAACAGACAAACAGAGGGAAAGAGCCCAAGAGAATGCACAAGAAACAGAGACCCACCATTCACACACTCATGAATCCCAAGAGAACACTAAACGGGAAGCCAAAATATATATAAAAAGGATCTGTGGGGTAAGAAGAAAACAATTAGATAGATAGATAGATAGATAGATAGATAGATAGATAGATAGATAGATAGATAAAAATAAAAAATAGAAAGATAATTTAAAAAAAAAAGGAAGAAGAGCCCTAATATAACATCACAAGCCAAGGAATGCTGTAGATCTATAGCTGGGCACACAGCCTACCCTTTATAGTAGTTTGTTTTCCCAGTGAGACTCCCTTGAAAGAAACTAAATTTTCATTTCCAAGTGGTTATCAACTGGAGACAGCTCCATGGTTAGGGATGAAGGCATGTGTCCATTCCTCCCTTCAACTCTAGGACCCCCATCTGGTGCAGACCTGCGAAGGTCCTATGCATGCTGCCATGGGCATTGGGAATTCATATATGCAATGAAGACCAATTTTTAAGTATTTCTAGTTTACCCATTTTAGCACAGAATTTCAGAAGCTATCTTGAGGCTCAAGTGCAGTATTTAAGCAATATCTTAAATATTACAATTCTCTTTGAGTCTCACACATTAATTACTATTTCTCCATTTATTTCCATAATTTGATTAAGACGAATTCCAGTTTTGTCTGTAAAACTCATTTTTAGCACCTTTGCTTAATAGATCCACTTACTAACACTTGGCTTTGAATGGGGGATGATAAAGAAGCTGGTTTCCGGTTGGGCATGGTGGTACACCTGCAATCTCAGCATATGCAGGCTGGGGCATGGTAGTGAAGGCCTGAGATCCCAGCAAGGAAAAGCTGAGGCACAGTGATGCAGGCCTGAGATCCCAGCATGTGCAGGCTGGGGCACAGTGGTGTAGGCCTGCAATCCCAGCATGTGCAAGCTGGGGCAGGTTCAAGTTCGAACTCAGTCTGGGCTACATAGTGAGACCCTGTCTCAAAAGAGCACCACCACCACCACCAAGCTGGTTTCTGAATTTCAACAATCAATTCTTCCTACTTAAAACAATTCTTTTATTACAGCCAAGTCTTGAGAGCATAGCATAACCTTCTTCAAATCCTACTTACAAAACCAGAAATCTTAGCACATTTTAACTGGAGGAATGACTTGATTAGAGTTCCCTATGGCTAAGAGTGACATAGGTGCCCATTTCAAACAGTGCGACCAAGCTTCAGTATTAACTCATAGACACTATAAGCATCAAATGATACAGCCTTGTGAAAATTAGATGATAAAGACAAACACATGGAAATATATAACCAGTAACACTTGTGGATAAAAATCACTTCAGCGAGAACCCTTTGTTCTATGATGCAATAATTTTAGCTTTACATTATATATTTGTGTCCACTTTATAAATAAATAGTTGACTCTATTAACAACTAAAGACAAATCTACCCGGTTTGTGCACAGAACTGTGGTGATATATTGTGTATTTAATAAAAATAGTCTGAAATATCAGAGGACAGAACCACCTGTAGGGCCAAGTCATGAAGGTTAGGGAGTAGTAACCCATGCCTTTAATCCCATCACTTGGGAGAGAAGATCTCTGTGAGTTTAAAGCCAAACAGAGCACCCACCTTTAATCGTAACACTAGGAAAGTTGATCCAGGAATTGAAATAGCTGGGCAAAGGAAGCAAGATGGCAGAAGTTCTTCCTTTTTCCTGCATGACCAGCCAGTCAGAAGACTCCTAGAGACAGAACCTACCTCATTCAACCTGAGGAGTTGCCTAGGTGAGAAGTGCCTGTGGTTTGTTCTCTGTCTCTCTCGTATTTCAGCTTTTCCCCAATATCTGGCTCCAGGTTTTATTACAATACTAAATAGAATTTATGCGACATAGCACTGATGTGCACAGATGCTGCAGGCCCTTGCTCAGGCCCAGCTCAGGTGCTGATTGGTGAACACCCTCTCTCTGGCAGGACTCGGGTCCTTATTGGCGAATGTTATTTTGTGTTCTACTGTGCAGTCTGGACATTACAGCAGAAAGAATCCTCCACCTATCACAATACCCATTTCTGCCCAGTCAGCATATTGGTCATATCACCACCTTAATGCTCCACATTTGCTTATCTGATTAATTGCTAGCCTCCGTTGTCTGCTTGCTGGCTACCTTCAACAGATCTCCACAAATATCTCTATGCCAAAAGAAATGTTTATTTTCTCTCCCAAAACATAGTCTTAGAATATATTTCACATCTGTTTTAATGCTACATTTATCCCAACAAAACTATTAATCCACCAGAACTGCGGTACTTTTACCTATTTCTAATTAATTTTTACTTAATTTTGCCAGATCACTGCCTGAAACTGAACCATGGCACTGTTACAAATCTGCATTAGAACTAATACAACTTCATTCTTATAACTTAAAATTCCAAAATGAGGTTATTTCTTTAAGTTATATTCCTTCCTGAAACAAAGGTGATTTTTATAGTGACAATAAATACCTTTAACCTTATCCATTTAAATGTTCAGGAATCAAGTTTTTAAAAGGAAGAAATTCTTAGAGTTTAATGATTTTACATGAAATAATCTGACTATGATTGTATTCCAAGTCTCTCTCTAAAATCTAATAAAATTAAGGTGACTAATAGAAGTAAAATTAGGCTCAAACTTACCTAAAGTAAAAATTGCTAGATAGATCCACATTTTGAAATATCCTTAGGTACCTAGAAAAGAAAAATTAAAGCACATTATAAACATGAAATGTTATTATTTTTCATGTTTTAACATCCAGTCATGGCATCCTTACATTAATAAGTGTACTCACTGGGTTAAAGAATTCCAGCCATCTCCGGTATAGGTATGCATCTGCCAACCATCCCTCAGTGACCCCCAACTTGCACTTCCTTATAAAGCGACTATGCTCTCAAATGGGCGGGGCATATTCTGAGGGCAAGGGTGGGCGGGGCATATTCTGAGGGCAAGGGTGGGCGGGGCATATTCTGAGGGCAAGGGTGGGCGGGGCATATTCTGAGGGCAAGGGTGGGCGGGGCATA
>PVIH01011259.1:37389-70298 GCA_004025045.1 Sigmodon hispidus | reverse complement strand
AATTGAGTATTGTTCTTTCAAGGTCCAAAAAATATTGTGTTGGGATTTTGATGGGCAGTGCATTGAATCTGTAGATTGCCTTTGGTAGAATTGCCATTTTTACTATGTTGATCCTACCAATCCAGGAACATGGGAGAGCTTTCCATTTTCTGATATCCTCTTCAATTTCTTTCTTCAGTGTTTTAAAATTTTTGTCAAACAGGTCTGTTACTTCTTTGGTTATAATAACTCCAAGGTATTTAATACTATTTGCAGCTATTATGAAGGGTAATGTTTCCCTTATTTCTTTTTCAGCTCTTCTATCTTTAGTGTATAAAAGGGCTACTGATTTCTTTGAGTTAATATTGTATCCTGCTACATTGCTGAAGGTGTTTATCAGCCGTAGCAGTTCCTTGGAAGAATTTTGTGGGTCACTAATGTATACAATCATATCATCTGCAAATAGAGATAGCTTCACTTCTTCTTTTCCAATTTGTATCCCCTTAATCTCTTTTCGTTCCTCTATTGCTTTAGCTAAAACTTCGAGAACTATATTGAATAGATAAGGAGAGAGAGGACATCCTTGTCTAGTTCCTGACTTTAATGAGATTGCGTTGAGTTTTTCTCCATTAAGTTTGATACTGGCTGTTGGCTTCTTGTAAATCGCCATAATTATATTTGGGTATTCTTCCTGTATTCCTGATCTCTCCAGGGCTTTAATCATAAAGGAGTGTTGGATTTTGAAAAGGGCTTTTTCCGCATCTAAGGATATGATCATGTGGTTTTGTTCCTTTATTTTGTTTATATGATTGATAACATTTACAGTTTTTCGTATGTTAAACAAGCCCTGCATTTCTGGGATGAAGCCTACTTGGTCGTGGTGGATGATATCTTTTTTACATTGTTGTAAATGGTTTGCCAAAATTTTGTTGAGAATTTTTGCATCAATATTCATGAGGGAAATTTGTCTGTAATTCTCCTTCTTTGTTGTGTCTTTGAGTGGCTTGGGTATTAGGGTGATTGTGGCCTCATGAAAGGAATTTGGCAATATTCCTTCAGCTTGTATTGTGTGAAATAGTTTGAGGAGTAACGGGAGTAATTCTTCTTTGAATGTCTGGTAGAATTCGGCACTGAAACCATCTGGACCAGGGCTTTTATTTTTGGGGAGGTTTTTAATGACAGCTTCAATTTCCTTAAGGGTTATAGGCGTGTTTAGGTAATTAATCTGATCTTCATTTAATTTTAGTAGATGGTACCTGTCCAGAAAGCTGTCCATTTCTTCTAGGTTTTCTATTTTTGTGGAATACAGATTTTCAAAATATGATCCTGATAATCTCTGTATTTCGTGGGGGTCTGTTGTTATGTCCCCCTTTTTGTTTCTGATTTTGTTGATTTGAACATTCTCTCTCTGTTTTTTGATTAGTTTGGCTAAGGGCTTATCTATCTTGTTAACTTTCTCAAAGAACCAACTCTTAGATACATTGGTTCTTTGTATTGTTTTTTTGTTTCAATTGTATTGATTTCATCTCTAAGTTTGATTATTTCCTGCTGTCTACTCCTAGGTGAGTTTGCTCTAATGGTTCTAAGGCTTTCAGCTGTGCTGTTAGGTCTCTAGTGTGGGATTTCTCTAGGTTTATCATATAGGCATCTAGCGCTATGAATTTTTTTCTTAAGACTGCTTTCATTGTGTCCCACAAGTTTGGATACATTGTAGATTCATTTTCATTGAATTCTAGGAAGACTTTGATTTCTTTCTTAATTTCTTCCCTGACCCAGAGATGGTTCAGCTGTGTGATGTTCAGTTTCCATGAGTTGGTAGGCTTTCTTTGGGTTTTGATGTTGTTGAACTCTAACTTTAGGCCCTGGTGGTCCGATATGTTACAAGGGATTATTTCCATTTTTTTGTATCTGTTGATATTTGCTTTATGACCAATTATGTGGTCAAATTTGGAGAAAGTTCCATGAGGAGCTGAGAAATATGTATATTTATTTGCCTTTGGGTGGAAGCTTCTGTAGATATCTATGGAATCCATTTGCATCATAACCTCTTTTAGACTCCTTATTTCTCTGTTGAGACTCTGTCTGGTTGATCTATTCAGGGTTGAAAGTGGGGTATTAAAGTCTCCCACTATTAGGGTGTAAGAATTGATGTGGGATTTGAGCTTTAGCAGTGTTTCTTTTACATAAGAAGGTGCCCTTATATTAGGGGCATAAATATTCAAGATTGAAATTTCCTCTTGACCAATTTTTCCTGTGATGAATAAGTAGTGACCATCTTGGTCCCTTTTAATTGCTTTTAGCTTAAAGTCTACTTTGTGAGATATTAGGATTGCAACCCCTGCTTGTTTCTTAGGACCGTTTGACTGGAAAATCTTTTCCCAACCCTTCATTCTAAGCCTGTGTGTGTCTTTGTTGTTGAGGTGTGTTTCTTGTAGGCAACAGAAGGATGACTTCTGTTGTTGTATCCATCTTGTTAGTGTGTGACATTTTATAGGAGAGTTGAGACCATTGATATTAAGGGAAATTCGTGACCATAGATTCATATTTCCTGCCATTTTTGGTGGTAACTTGTTTGTATAATCCTTTTTCTAGGGTATTCTTCGGTGGAATTATTGATTGCTTGTGATTTCATGGGTGTATCTGGGGTCCCTAAGTTGGAGTTTTCCCTCTAGTACTCCCTGTAGTGCTGGATTAGTAGATAGATATTCTTTCAGTCTGCCTTTTCCTGAAATATCTTGTTTACACCATCTATGGTGATTGATAATTTTGCAGGGTATAGTATTCTAATTTGGCAGCCATGCTGTTTTAGCGTCTGTATAACTTCTGACCAAGCCCTTCTAGCTTTCATCGTTTCCATTGAATAGTCAGGCGTTATTCTGATGGGTCTGCCTTTATATGTGAGTTGGCCCTTTTCTTTTGCAGCTCTTATAATTTTTTCTTTGTTCTGTATGTTTTGTGGCTTGATTATAATGTGGTGTGCTGACTTTTTGGGGGCTCATATCTATTTGGTGTTCTGTAAGCTTCTTGTATCTTTATAGTCATTTCCTTCTTCGGGTTAGGGAAGTTTTCTTCTATGATTTTATTGAAAAAATTATCTGTGTCTTTGAGCTGGTATTCTCCTTCTTCTATTCCTGTTATTCTCAAATTAGGTCTTTTCATGGTGTCCCAGATTTCCTGAACATTTTGAGTTATGGCTTTTTTAGTTTTACTATTTTCTTTGACTGATATATCTGTTTGAGCTACTGAGTCTTCCACTTCAGAGATTCTATCTTCCATCCCTTGAACTCTGTTTGTTATGCTTGTATCTGTGGTTCCAGTTTTTTTCTTCAGATTTTCTATTTCCATCTTTGCCTCATTTTGTGCCTTTTTTATTGCTTCCATTTCAGCTTTTATTTCAGCTTTTAGTTGCTGGCATATTTCTTTCATAGATTTGTTCATCTCTTCCAATTTTTTGTTTGTATTTTCTTCTATTTCTTTAAGGCTATTTTTCATATCTTCTTTGAGAGCTTCAATGATCATCAAAAAGGAATTTTTGGTGCTGCTTCCTTCAGTTACCTCTTCATTGGTCAGTTCAGGTCTTGTATTTGTAAGATCGCCACTCTCTTCTGGAGTTACCATGTTGTTCTTTGTATTATTATGTAATTTTTGCACTGACGTTTGCCCATGGCTTCACTAGTTCATGATTAGATGGCTCCTGGTCAATTGTGGCACTCGGGCTTGTGTGCCTCCTGTCACCTCTCTGGGCAGGGTCTGAATCTGCCCTTCAGAGACCCCAGAAGTTATCTGTTCACTCAGTTGGAGGTCGAAGTGGGTAGCTGTGCAAATTCCCTCAGCAGCAGCTGTAGGTATGGTGACAGGCAGACTTTATCTGCTCCTGCTACAGAGTGTGCTGGGACTCTGCAGACAGCACCTGGTCCGGGAAGCACAACTAGAACCGATAGGAGCTCAACTCTCCCTCCCTGGCTGGGATATAGGCACTTGGGCCTGGTGACCCCTCCTCACCTCTGGGCGGGGTCTGAGTCTGTCCTTCAGGGACTCCTGTAGTTATCTGTTCCCTCAGTTTGAGGTCGAAGTGGGTAGTCTTACAAATTCCCTCAGCAGCAGCTGTAGGTGTGGTGAAAGGCAGACTTTATCTGCCCCTGCTACAGAGTACACTGGGACTTACTCTGCAGACAGCACCAGGTCCCGGAAGTGGAACCGAAACAGATCGAAATACATCCTTTCATCTACCATCAGAAGTACTATTCCCAATGTAGGACCAAAGGTAACAACAACAACAAAAACCAACAACAACAAAAAAATATATTTTCTTTAAAACATACCAACATCATAATTATGATTCTCAATAAAATGGACTTATATAAATTTACAGGCAAATTATTCAAAGTAATTGTTATAAATGTGTACAAAGAGTTAAACCAAGAAATTAAATTATTTTAAAAGAACAGAAAAACAGAGGAATATTAACACAGGATATGATAGAATTCAATAAACAGACAGAAAATAGCCAAACTGATATGGTGCTCAAATAAAAAATTTCAATGAAGTGAATTAAAAAATGTTCACCTAGTAGTATTAATCTCATCAGTCCAGAATAAGATCACTACCACAGTTTAAAGCCAAATTTGAGACAAGTTTGAATTAAATATTGCTGGATAAATGGGCTCTGGCCAGGTTTATCTCTGGATTTTCAGAAAATGGCCCTGAGACATGGTTTGCAGTGGCTTAAGCATTTCCATTCAGGTTCAATCTATTCCAAAGTATTCTCAGGCTGTGAACCTTCCTCCTGCCCACAGGAGATCAAACATATCCGAAGCACATGGATCAAACAAACTTGTTTAGGGGAGTGAAAAAAGTGCTTTGTTATCTCCCATAGACAATAGCCTCTAGCATTTCTGGAACAATTTGTCTTTCAGCTAGAGGCTTGAAGATCAGAGATATTTTTGTTTCCTGGATCTCTAAGGCATAGTAATTAAAATTTAAGATGTAACTTTGGCTTTCACAATAGAATGGATCATGTAGAAGACAGAATATCATGGCTTGAAGATAAGATAGAGAAATGAGAACATTCATTGAAGGTCAACAATTTAAAACAAGAACATCAAAAAGCTTTGGGATATCACAAAAAGACAAAATATATGTTATAGTCTTAGAAGAAAGCCAAAGAAAGCAAAATTATTTTAAATAAAGTCATAGAATAAATTTCTTCTAATCTTGTGAAATAGAGGCCCACTCAGAAAGTAGAGAGAATTTGAGAGTAGGGGAAAGCATGATCAGATTACACTGTATAAAAATAAATGTTTTTTTTTAATAATGAAAAAAGAAAATAATCATCTTTGTAAAAATGGGCTATAGAATTGAACAGAGTTTTCTCCAAAAATGATGTCTCCAAGGATAATAAACACTTAAAGTAACAGTCATTGTCATTAAACATCAGAAAAATTAGATTAAACTACTTCAATGTTTTATCTTAACCCAGTCAGAATGATCATCATTTAAATATTAAGTAACAAATGCTGTTATGAGCATGAGATATGAGGAACTGCTTTTATAATGTGTGATTGTAAACTATTGTGGTCACTATAGAGATGTATATCTGTAGATATAGATGCTTTTTACATATAAATATAGATATAATCTATGTTGGATATATTGTATGTATTCTATGTGGAGCTATACTTCTCTTGTGCATAAGGATACATGGAGAAGCTATAGGGAAACCTAGTATCTTACAAAATTACTAGCCATATGTGTGCACACATATGTAATATATACATATGAATAATATATGTTATATATATGCATATTGTAATAAAAGATTTTGAGTTGAGGTATCTTGCATAATATAAGGGGACTACTATGTATATATGTTTCACTCATTCTCTTTTAGTACTAATATGTTTGGCTGTGGTGATAGATTAATCAAAACTAAAAAGATAACATATCCAAATTACCAATAACTAAATTTTAAACATTTTTTTTGGTTTCAGAAAGATTTTCATAGCATTTATTTTTCATACACTTTAGTTTTCTGTGATCTACTTACTGGGTAGCTTCAGTGTAGTTCAGTGTATAGTTTTCTCAGATATTATTTTTATTGACATCAAAAATTTTTAGTACTGACTGATTGTCTTTGTGGATGATGTATCACTGGGATATTACAGTAAAATTAGGAGGGATATAACAATAAAAGTGGCAGGAAAAGATTCTGACATATCTTGTATAAGTCCTCCTCCACAATGTCATATGTTTTATACTTTTGGTGTCTTCTTTTGAGGACTCAGTAACTTGTTAAACACCACATAATTTGACATTGACAATTAATTAACATGTTCTAAAACTTTTTCTTTCATACTAGGTCATAAAACAAATATCATCAGGTAAAAAAAAAATGGGTGTAACTTCTTGTATCATATCATCAGATCACCATGGTCTAAACACCAAAATTCACAGAAAGACCAACAACTCATGGAAACTAAACATCACTCAGCTGAACCACCTCTGTGTCAAGGAAGAAATTAAGAAAGAAATCCAAGACTTCCTAAAATTTAATGAAAATGAATCTACCACATACCCAAACTTTTGGGACACAATGAAGGCAGTCTTATGGAAAAAATTCATAGCACTAGATGCTTACATGAAAAGACTAGACAAATCTTGTACAAGAGAACTATTAGCACAGCTGAAAGCCCTAGAACAATTAGGTGCAAATACACCTAGAAGGAGTAGATGGCAGGAAATAAACAAATTTAGAACTGAAATTGAATACAATTGAAAACAAAAAGAATAAAAAAAAAATCAATGAATCAAAGAGTTGCTTCTTTGAGAAAGTCAACAAGATATATAAACCCTTACCAAACTAACAAAAAAGCAGAGAAAGAGTATCCAAATTAACAAAATTAGAAATGAAAAGGGTGACATAACAAGAGACACTAAGGAAATCCAGGGAATTATCATGTCATACTTGGAAAATTTATACTCCACAAAAATGTAAAACCTAGAAGAAATGGACAGCTTTTTGGAAAGGTACCATTTACCAAAATTAAATCAAGATCAGATGGAAGACATAAACAGATCCATAACACCAAAGGGATTTGAAGCTGTCATTAAAAGTTTCTCAAATAAAAGAAGCCCTGGTCCAGCTGGTTTCAGTGCAGAGTTCTACCAGACATTCAAAGAAGAGCCAATACCAATACTCCTCAAACTGTTCCATATAGTAGAAGCTGAAGAATTATTGCCAAACTCTTTGTATGAGGCCACAATAACCCTGATACCCAAGCCCCTCAAAGATGAAAAAAAAAAAAAGAGAGAGAATTACAGGCCAATTTTCTACATCAACATTGATGTAAAAGTTCTCAATAAATTTCTGGCAAACTGAATCCGACAACATATAAAAAAAAGTTATTCACCACAATAAGTAGGCTTCATCCCAGAAATGCAGGGATGGTTCAACATATGAAACATTGTAAATGTTATCCATCCTATAAACAAATTGAAGGAAAAAAACACATGATCATCTCCTTAGATGCTGAAAAAGTCTTTGACAAAATTCAACACTCCTTCATAATAAAAGTCCTGGAGAGATCAGGAATACATGGAAAATATCTGAATATAAAAAAGTCGATTTACGAAAAGCCTATAGATATATCAAATGAAATGGAAAAAAAAACTCAAAGCAATCCCACTAAAATCAGGAACTATACAAGGCTATCCACTCTCCACTTATCTATTCAACATAGTTCTCAAAGTTTTAGCTAAAGCAATTACAGAACAAAGGGGGATTAAGAGGATACAAACTGGTAAAGAACAAGTGAAACTATTTCTATCTGTAGATGATGTGATTGTATATATAAGCGACCCACAAAATTATACCAGGGAAATTCTACAGCTAACAAACACCTTCAGCAATATAGCAGCATACAAGATTAACTCAAAGAAATCAGTAGCCCTTTTGTACACTAAAGATAAAAGGGCTGAAAAAGAAATAAGGGAAACATCATCCTTTATAATAGCTGCAAATAACATTAAATACCTTGGAGTAACTATCACCAAATCTATTTGATAAAAACTTTAAATCACTGAAGAAAGAAATTGAAGAGGATATCAGAAAATGGAAAGATCTCCTATGTTCCTGAATAGGTAGGATCAACATAGTAAAAGTGACAATCCTACCAAAGGAAATCTACAGATTCAATGTAATTCCCATCAAAATTCCAACATAATTTTTTTACAGACCTTGAAAGAACAATACTCAATTTCATTTGGAATAACAGGAAAGCTAGAATTGCTAAAACAATTTTTCTTAACAAAGAACCTCAGGAGGCATCACCATTTCTGACTTCAAATTATACAATAGAGCTACAGTAATAAAAACAGGCTGGTACTGGCATAAAAACAGACATGTGAATCAATGAAATCGATTTGAAGACCACAACGTTAACCCACAGACCTAAGAACACCTGATTTTTTACAAAGAAGCCCAAAATATTCAATGGAAAAAGAAATAATATCTTCAACTAATGGTGTTGGCATAGCTGGATGGCAGTCTGTAGAAAAATGCAAATAGATGCAAGCCTATCACCCTGCACAAAACTCAAATCCAGGTGGATCAAATACCTCAACATAAACTCAGCTACAGTGAACTTGATAGAAAAGAAAGTGAAAAATACCCTCCAACACAGTGTCACAGGTGACCACTTCCTAAAAATAACACCAGTAGCACAAACACTAAGAACAATAATCAATAAGTGGAACCTCCTGAAACTGAGAAGCTTCTATAAGGCCAAGGACACAGTCATTAAAACATTAAACAAAACAGCCTACAGAATGGGAAAAGATTTTCACCAGTCCTACAAATGACAGAGGGCTGATCTCTAAAATACATAGATAACTGAAGAAACTAAAGCCCAAAGCTCTAAATAACCCAATTAAAAACTGGGGTTCAAAACTAAAAAGGAGTTTCTCAGTGGAAGAATTACAAATGGCTGAAAGGCACAGGAAAAAGTGCTCAACATCTTTAGCTATCAGAGAAATGCAAATCAAAACAACTTTGAGATACCACCTTATACCTGTTAGACTGGATAAGATAAAAAACACAGATGGCAGCCTATGCTGGAGAGGATGTGGGGAGAACACTCCTTCATTGTTGATTGGAGTGTAAACTTGTTCACCCACTCTGCCATGCAGTATGGCTGGTTTTCAGAAAACTGGGAATCAATCTCCCAAAGGATCCAGCAATACTGCTTTTAGGCATATACCCTAAAGATGCACATTTGCACCCCAAAAGCATTAGCTCAACTATGTTCATAGCAGCATTATTTGTAATAGCAAGGAGTTGGAAACAACAAACAGAATAAATTAACAAACTATGGTACATCTACACAATGGAGTACTACTCAGCAGTAAGAAAAATGATATCCTAAAATTCACAGTCAAATGGATGGATTTGAAGAATATCCTTTCTGAGAGGTATCACAAACCCAGAATGATAAGCAGGGTATGTACTTACTCATTAGTGGACTTAAAAAAAAAGGCTGTCATTGTATACAAGACTTCAAGTTTAGAACATTGTTAAATGATGCAATACTTCACTTCTGCATTGATAGTCTCTGGCAGGGGTGTGGTTGAAGAAGGTCTCATTTTGTTGAAGGGGTTTGCCACAGGATGTTTAACTATACTCCAGTAGATAATTGAACAGCATGAGTGACCTTTTTGGTTAATGAGGAGATCATATGAGTGGGTATGAAACTGAAAGGACTGATAACAGAATTTGATGAGATGTATGACATAAAATCACCAAATAAGAATAAAAGAACTTTTCCCTCAATAAAACCAAACCTATGAAACAAATCTATCAGTTGTATACAATTCTTAAAAAAAATGAGTCATTATGGTAAAAGTCGGATTGTGTTCTTAAAAGTTATGCTCATTCAGAGACTGAATTGATAAGCACAGAATATTAAGATGTTGGGAGAGAGATTAATCAAATATAGCTAAAAGGATCCAGTGTTAGGGGAAAGATCTTAATTTCAGAAACAACATTCAAAAATGTAATAAAAATGTCATATATATAGTAGAATTGCTTTGTAACCATAAATATCTCATGGATTTGTTCACAAGAGAAAGTGTTGACTTTGTCTCATCCTTTACTTCAATACTACTTCAATACAATAAAGTCATGCAGAGTCTGGAATATTCTACTGATCACTTGTGTAGAAGAGTAAAGCAACTGAGGAACTTTGTCATTTTGGTATCATAAGACTCCTTTAAAGGACTTCCACAGGTTCCTAAATATGACTGTGAGAATCATAAGGATGATATAATGAGACTGGTAGAACTGATGCTTATAACAGCTAGTTAAGGCATTTTTAGGAATAATTAATATGCTCCTTGATATTTGTGGAGATTTCTTATAAAAGCGTCATGAGATAAAGTATTAGATAATTTCACTTACTTATACCTTGAGTTTTCTCTTCTTCTAATAGAATTGTGAAAACCCATTTTATGCATCACAGGTACAGCCTTTCAGGATGAAAAAACACTTTGTATAACATGCTTGGTTAAGCAAAACTAAAGACTGTTGGCTCATGCTATTTTATTCCAGAGCATTAACATTTCCAGTTTAAATAGTACTTAGTTTAATGCATCAATGATTTGAAATTTAGGAAGAAATGGGGATTGGCTACAAATATATTATAAATGATAAAAATAAATGAAAGGAGTTAAAAGTTTTGATGAATATGTTGAAAATGAGCACAAGTTGTTGGTGGGACATTTGTGAAATTATTTTTCTTAAATGAATGTAACAGCAATTAGAACAATATGTGATATCTACTTTGGAAAAGAAAGTGTCTTTTAGAATGTTTGGTTTGGGGAAACAATGAAGGGTTGCTAGACATAAGAGATCTTCCACAAAATAAATTAGTTTTGTTTATAGGAAATGATCAGCCTGAGGGTGGAGAGTGAGAATATTTGAGAACAGAGAGACATTTTGGATTGCTATGATGAGAGTCACATAGAGAAGTTTTAGAGGCAGCCTTTGACTGATCATCTACACAGTTTATGTGAATACTATTTCAGTATATGCGAGAGGCATATATATAATTGGCAGAGAGGACTGTTTTAAAATATGGAGCACAAGATTTCAAATGTGTGGCTTATATCATTTTATTATTCTTGATGCCAGATTCATTTTATTTCTGCACAAAAAGGTAAAACCTTGAATTTTTAGGGTAGCTTTTCCTTTGTAAATAACTCCAGCAGTTTCCTCTGATAGGCAATTCAGATTATTACTTATGAGGGCCATCAAACTGTGGATGCATTTAGCTGCATCAAATATAAAATACTCATTGCCTTATAATTCATGATATGTCCAGAGCTTATCCATTTCTCTATGCATAATACATTTTGTCACTGTAAGTCACATTCACAACAGATTTCAAAAAGTTGTTAGGCAGTTGCCAATATTTTTTCCATTTTGTATCTACCTGCATGCCATTTGACACTTTCTGACACTAAATAACCTAAAGAGTTCCTATAATGTTTATAATAATGGAAGCATATCTAATGTTATCTGCAACTGAAATGTAGGATGTCCATGATGTTGGAACTTCTGTTAGAATTTTATAATCACCATGACACAATTATATAACTGTGTAATACTTCCTTCATAGGGAAACTATTTTAAGTTTCTGTCTAGCAGACCAATTGGTGAGGAAGTCAAATGCACAGGAAATTTATCTCAGTGTTTATGAGTGAGTGAACAAAAATTCTGCCCTATGTCAGTGTGCTATTATTTCTATTACTATCATTATTATTATTATTTTGTCATCAACACACAAGCTACACTCATCTGGGAAGTGGAAACCACAGTTGAAAATATGACTCTATCAGATTGGCTATATGAAATTCTGTGGGGAGTTTTCCTTATTAATGATTGATATGGAAGGGCATAACCCACTATGGGTGGTACCACCATTGATCAGGAAGTCCTGGGTTATATAACAAAACAGGGCCTTGGAAAGTAAACCAGTGAAATACATTTCTTTATGGTCATTGCTTCAGTTTCTGAATCCTCCAGGTTTCTCCCTTTGGTTTCATCCATTGAGTCCCTCAAGAATAGACTATAAACTGTAAGCCAAATAAATTCTTTTCCTTCTCCCAAGTTGATTTCTGTAAATGTCTTATAATAATAATAGAAAGCAAACTAGGACTTTCAGTAATGTCTACTAAGGACATTTTCAGCTCTCACTCAGAAGTGCATGTATATAGTTCAAGCAAACAGTACAATTTCAGTAAGCATTGATGTACTGGAGGATCCGGAAAAATTTACCAGAAATGTATTGCTTTAAAACATTTCCCCTTCCATCTTCCAGACTGGAAGCCATAAATCTGAAATGAATCCTTTGAGGCTAAAACCAGCAAGCAAAAAGAACCCTTCATGTCTCATCTTGGTCTCTGGCAGATGATTCTTTCCACTGGCTTTTCCAATTTTTATATGCTGTCTGTGTCTTCTGATTGTCCTCTTACTACAACACAACTCCTACTGTTCTACTAGCAGCATCTATTCTCATGTACCCTCTCATTTCCATCGATGAAATCATGTTGGTTTCTGGTGGTGATATTTTGTTTGTGCTCTAATAATAAAGCTTGCCTGGAAATCTGAGGGCAGAACTAGCCAGGAGTACACCATAGAGGCCAGGCAGCTGTGAAGCTGTGCCACACATCTTCAATCCCACAACTTGGAAGGAGAAAATAGGGAGTGATGTGGCTGGGATGAGATAGAAAGAAATAAGGCAGGGTAGATACATGAGCTTGCCTCCCTTTTTCAGCTGGAGAGTTCGCAAAGTAAGATGTGGCTGTGGCTTGTTCCTTTCTTTCTCTGATCTTTCAGTATCTACCCTGATAACTGAATCCGGGTTTTTATTATTAAGACAATTAGAATTCAAGCTACAATGGCCCTTATGATATTATTGTATTGTCCCTTATAATCTTGCATAATTTTCTATATATTTTATATTAAAAGTTATACATAATAACCTCATGCATTGAAGTTAGCTCTGGCATGTTGACTACTATAGTGATTCTGCAACTTTGGTGCACAGGGGCATAGGAACAAACAGAAGGAGATGTTAAAGTAGTCCATGAAGATGGAGAAACATTTTCAGAAGGTACAGAGTGGAGCATGAATTATGGTAGAATCCTCTCAGGGACAGTACTCACTTCTTCTGCTCATAGGTAAGCTGTGTGCAGAATAGGAAGGGCCAGGAGAAAGAACATGGATTCAATTATATTAAACTCACATCTTCCTCTTGAGCCTATCAGCCTCAAGTCCAATGTTTCTAACCTAATTTCCTCTTCCTCAGATGATCCACAGAATCGTTTATATATCCAGCTGAAACTCAGAAGTTCCTATTTATAATTACACTATCATATCCATCCATAATACATTATTTTCTGCCTGCAGTTCTGTTCAACTACCCAAATATTGATTTGTACCAACTGTGACATGTCTACATGTACATTTATGCAGGGAGACATCATATATTAAGTGGAATTATTTAAATTCATAATCCTGCATCATCATGGTCAGAGTGCTGAATGTTGGGAAATTCCAGTATTATCCCTAAGTCATTGTATCCTCTGTCTCACAGAAGCCATTTCACAGCTATGAGTTCTCAACTGCTAACAAGTTTTTTTTTTTTTATTCATTTGCTATTGTCTGTTTTTAATCTCACAGTGCAAATAAAACAATTGAATAATAATTTCTGCAAATTTCCTCCTTCATATTAACTTATATATTGTTCCATGCTTTTGTCAGTGCATCATTCATTACCCAAATCTGTCTCAGAGATTATATTTGCTTCCTTTTACAGCTGACAAACAGTTTGTAAAGTGAAATATTTACATTTATACAACAATACCGCCCATGTTATTCACTATTTAGACATTCCAGTAATTTTGCCTTTTAAATTTTTATTTATTTAAAATAAACTTATTTATTTTACATCTCAGCTACAGTTTCCCTTCCCCCCTCTCCTTCCAGTCCCTAACCTCTTACCTCCCCTGTTCCCAACCTCCAATCCACTCTTCCATTTCTGTTTTTGTACGGGTAGATCTCACATGGGTAGCTACAAAACATGGCATATAAAATTGCAGTAAGACAAAGCACCTCCCCACGTTTTAAGGCTGAATAAGACAATTCAATAACAGGAGGAGGGTCCCAAAGGCCTGTAAAAGAGTCAGAAACAGTACTGTTCCCACTGTTAGGATTCCCACAAGAGGACCAAGCTACACAACTCTAGCTATATTCAGAGGGCCTAGGTCAGTCTAATATAGGTTTCCTGGTCATCAGTTCAGTTTCTGTGAGCCCCATGAGCTCAAGTTAGTTAATTCTGTGAGTTTTCGTGTGGTGTCCTTGACCCCTCATCCTTTTTCCTCTTTTGTAGAATTTCCTAAACTCTGACTAATGGCTGTGGGTCTGCATCTGCTTCCATCAGTTTCTGGATGACATCTTTTTGATGACAGTTGGGCTAGGCACCAATCTGGTCACAGGAGGTGGCCAGATAAGGCTACTTACTATCTGTTATGCTAGGAGTCTATGCTGGGGTCTTCATGTGGATTCATGGAAGATTCTTTTGCCCTGCCTCCCAGTAGTCTGAGTATCCTCACACTCAGCCCTTCTCTCCAAACTGATCACTCATGTTTCCATCCCTACCTTCCCTGGGTCCATTCACAAAATACATTCTATTTCCCCTTCACAGGGATGTCTGGGTACCCTTTAATGAACCTTTTTGTTACCTAGTCTCTCTGGGGCTGTAGCATTGCTATCCTTTATTTTACAGTTAATACCAACTTATGAGTAAGTACAAACCATGTTTGTATTCTTTTGGTCTATGTACTCTAACTTGGGATGATTTCTTTTTCAGTTCTATTTATTTGTCTTTAAATTTCTTGGTGTCCTTGTTTTTAACAGCTGAGTAATGCTGTACTGTGTAAATGTTTTCTTTATTAATTCCTCTGTTGAGAAGGGATATTTAAGTCATTTCCAGGTTTTGGCTATTACAAATAAAGCTGCTATAGACATAGTTGAGCAAGCGCCCTGGTGGTATGACTGAGCATCCTTTGGGTTTATGTCCCAAATTTGTATAGCTCAATCTTGTGGTAGGATGATTCCCAGTTTTTCAACCACCACACTGACTTGCAAAGTGGCTGAACAAGTTTGCACTCCTAACAGCAATGGAGGAGTGTTCCCCTGGCTCCACATCATCTCTAGCATACACAGGTATTTGTGTTTTTGATCTTAGCCATTTTGACAAGTGTAAGATGGAATCTCAGAGTTGTTTTGATTTTCATTTCCTCAATGACTAAGGATGTTAAATATCTTATACATGTTTCTTGAACATTTGAGATTCTTCTGTTGAGAGTTCTCTGCTTAGACTGTATCCCATTTTTTAATTGGGTTATTTGGCTTGTTCATATTCAGTTTCTTGACTTCTTTATATATTTTGGAAATCAGCCCTCTATGAGATGTAGAGTTGATGAATATCTTTTTCCATTTGTTAGGTTGACATTTTGTTTTATTGACAGAGTCTTTTGCTTTACAGAAACCTTTCCAATTTCATGAAGTCCCATTCATTATCATTCTCAGTGCATGTCCTATTGCTGTTCTGTTCAGAAAGTCTTCTCCCGTGCCAGTGCACTGGAGATTATTTCCCTCTTTCTCTTATATCAGGTTCAGTATATTTGGGTCTATATTGAGGTCTTTGAGTTTTGTGCAGGGTGATAGATGTGGAACAATATTTATTTTGAATCCCAGGGAAGGAGGTGCAGTCTGTGGTTATTGGATAGTTTTTAAAGGAGGGTTTACTGGTGGTGGTATGTCTTACACATGTTTAGCAGACCCTGACTGCCTGTGATAAAGTGGAAGACTTTATCCAAAGTAGAAAGCTGTAATATGGGGCCCAGGGGAGGGTTACAGTCTGTGGTTGTTAGACAGTCTTTAAAGAGGTTTAGTGAGTGGAGGCCAATGTCTTCTCTGGTATCCCTAGGACTACTCTGCCTTCAGTAAAGCAGCCAGGGCTATGGGTCCTGGTGTGGAGCCCAGGGGAAGTGAATAATTTTACTTTTTGTAAACTAAAATCCCATTTTCTCTATGATGATATTATTATTATCATGCAAACATGTTGTTATTTCTTTGACATTACACAAATACTTTCTATTTGCTTAATACTGCCTTCCAGCTATTAGCTCATTTCTCCGCTTTCC
This sequence comes from Sigmodon hispidus, assembly GCA_004025045.1. Lineage (NCBI taxonomy): Eukaryota > Metazoa > Chordata > Mammalia > Rodentia > Cricetidae > Sigmodon > Sigmodon hispidus. The sequence continues at coordinate 54,053 of PVIH01011259.1, read as the reverse complement.
TATATGGTGATGTGGATTATAAAAACATACATACTCATTTTCATTTCTATAAACTCTGGAAAACGTTTAAAATTTTATTTATGTACACTATTATAACTGTTTATGAAAATATTATTAATAATATCTCATGCTGAAATAAAACTATGTGCCAGGTACTTATATCATGTATATCATGAGCTAACCTAACTCATTTCGGTCTATTTTTAAAAGATTTTTTTCAGATAATATAATCTGTTTTTCTCTCCTACATCTCCCCACAGAGCCTCCCCATAACATCACTATTCATATCTATAGTTTTACTTTCATTTATCACTTAAAAAAGGTATTTAAAAATAAAGATAAAATCAAAACAAACAAATCAGAATAGGACAAAGTAAACAAACAGAAGAAACAGACCCAAAGCAAAAGCACAAGAAACATAGATTCAGTGGTATCCGAGTTTGTACCCACAGAAAGCACCCAAACCCAAAAAAATTGGAAACTATAAGGTTAAAATAAAATTCTTCAAAAATTCTACTGAGCTCATTTTGTAATGAGCATCTAATGCTGGGCATTCGGCAGGTCTTGAAAGTGGTTTGTGAGTACCTACTAAGATTGCATGGGAGAAAACTAATTTTTTTTTTTATTATGAATAAAGTCACATTTTCTACCCTTATTCATGGTCCCTTCCCCCTTCCATTCCCTCAGGTCACTCTCCTCTACATCTCCCTATCTCCTCCCTGGCATGGGCAGGAGGTCCCAAGGTCCCAGTATTGCTCAATTCAGCCTCCACTCCTGGCAGATCCAGTTTTCTTCCCCCAACATCTAGACAGAGTCAGGTGTTCTTCTAGGGGGAGTGGGATCCACGGTGTCGGTCCAAGGTGTTTTTGATCCCAAGCTGTTCAGTGGTTGTGATTTGCAGCTTGGACATGCTTTCCTTTTTTTTTTTTTTTTTTTTTTTTTTTTTTTTTTTTTTTTTTTTTTTTTTTTTTTTTTTTTTTACTTTTTTGTTTGTTTGTTTGTTTGTGTAGAGTCCACCAATGAATAAGTACATCCCCTGCTTATCTATCTTTCTGGGTTTGTGATATCTCACTCAGGAGTAAATTTTCCAAATCTATCCTTTTGACAGTAAATTTTAGAATATCATTTTTTTCTTACTGCTGAGTTGTACTCCATTGTGTAGATGTACTACAGTTTGTTAATCCATTCTTCAGCTGAGGGACATCTTGGTTGTTTCCAGGTTGTTGCTATTATAAGTGATGCTGCTATGAACATAGATGAGCTAATGGTTTTGGAGTGCAAATGTGCATTTTTAAGGTGTACACCCAGAAGCGGTATTGCTGGATCCTTGGGGAGATTGATTCCCAGTTTTCTGAGAAACTGCCATACTGCATTCCAGAGTGGCTAAACAAGCTTAAACTCCCACCAACAATGGAGGAGTGTTCCCCTTACTCTGCAACCTCTCCAGCATAGACTGTCATCAGTGTCTTTTATCTTAGCCAATCTGACAGGGTGTCAGGTGGTATCTCAAGGTTGTTTTGATTTGCATTTCTCTGATGGCTAAAGATGTTGAGCACTTTTTCAAGTGCCTTTCAGCCATTTGCAATTCTTCTGCTGAGAATTTCCTTTTTAGTTTTGAACCCCATTTTTTTGATTGGGTTATTCAAGGTTTTGGGCTCTAGTTTCTTGAGTTCTCTATATATTTTGGAGATCAAACCTCTGTCACTTGTAGTTTTGGTGAAAATCTTTTCCCATTCTGTAGGCTGGTGTTTTACCTTATTGACTGTGTTCTTGGTTTTACAGAAGCTTTTCTGTTTCAAGAGGCCCCACTTATTGATTGTTGTTCTGACTGTCTTGCTACTGGACTTATATTTAGGAAGTGGTCACCTGTGCCATTTGCGTTGAAGGGTATTTTCCACTCTCTTTTCTATCAAGTTCAGAGAGGCTGGGTTTATATTGAGATCTTTGATCTACTTGGATTTGAGTTTTGTGCAGGGTTACAGGCTTGGATCTATTTGCATTTTTCTACACACTATCATTCAGCTATGCCAACACCATTTGTTAAATATACTATCTTTTTTCCATTGAATATTTTGAGCCTCTTTGTCAAACTTCATTTGTTCATAACTTTTGGGGTTAATGCCTAGATCCTCAGTTTGATTCCATTAATCCATAAGTCTGTTTTTATGGCTGTACCAGGCTGTTTTTATTACTGTAGCTCTATAGTATAACTTGAAGTTTGGGATGGTGATGCCTCCTGAGGTTCTTTTGTTAAGTAAAATTGTTTTGGCAATTCTGGCTTTCCTGTTATTCCAAATGATGTTGAGTATTGTTCTTTCAAGACCCATACAATACTGTGTTGGGATTTTGATGGGCAGTGCATTGGATCAGTAGAATGCTTTTGGTAGGATTCCCATTTTTACTATGTTAATCCTCCCTATCCAGGAACATGGGAGATCTTTCTATTTTCTGGTATCTTCTTCAATTTCTTTCTTCAGTGATTTGAAATTTTTGTCAAATAGATCTGTTACTTCTTGGTGATAGTTACACCAAAGTATTTAATGCTATTTGCAGCTATTATAAAGGGTGATGTTTCCCTTACTTCTTTTCCAGACCTTTAACCTTTAGTGTATATAAGAGGGCTACTTATTTCTTTACGTGAATCTTGTATTCTGCTACATTGCTGAAGGTGTTTTTCAGCTATAGAAGTTCCCTGGTAGAATTTTGTGGGTCACTTATGCATACAATCATATCATCTGCAAATAGAGATAGATTCGCTTCTTCTTTCCAATTTGTATTCCCTTAATATCCTCTTGTTCTGTTGTTGCTTTAGCTAAAACTTCAAGCACTATATTGAATAGATAAAGGGAGAGAGGACATTCTTGTCTAGTATCTGATTTTAGTGGGATTGCTTTGAGTTTTTTACATTAAGTTATGTTGGCTGTCAGTTTCTTGTAAATTGCCTTTATTGTATTGCGATATTTTCCCTGTGTTCCTGATCTCTCTAGGACTTTTATCATAAGGGAGTCTTTAATTTTGTAAAAGGCTTTTTCAGCATCTAAGGATATGATCATGTGGGGTTTTTTTAGTTCACTTTGTTTACATGATGGATGACATTTAAAGTTTTTCATATGTTGAACCATCCTGGCATTTCTGGGATGAAGCCTACTTGACCATGGTGGATGATATTTTTTATATATTGTTGTATACAGTGGGAAAAATTTTGTTGAGAATTTTAGCATCAATATTCATGAGGGAAAGGGTCTGTAATTTTCCTTCTTTGTTGTGTCTTTGAGTGGCTTTATATTAGGGTAATTGTGGCCTCATAAAAGGAATTTGGTAAATTTGCTTCAGTTTCTATTGTGTGAAATAGTTTGAGGAGTAATGGTAGTAATTCTTCTTTGAATATATGGTGGAATTCTGCACTGAAATCATCTGGACCAGGGATTTTTTTTCTTGAGAGGCTTTTAATGACAGTTTCAATTTCCTTTAGTGTTATAGGTCTGTTTAGGTAATTAATGTGGTCTTCATTTAATTTGAGTAAAAGGTACCTGTCTAAAAAGCTGTCCACTTATTCTACGTTTTCCATTTTAGTGGAATATTGATGTTCAAAGTATGACCTGATAATTCTCTGGTTTCCTGGGGGGTCTGTTGTTATGTCCTCCTTTTCATTTCTGATTTTGTTGATTTGAATACTCTCTCTCTACATTTTGATTAGTTTGGATAAGGGTTTATCTATTTTGTTGACTTTATCAAAGAACCAACTCTTCGATTCATTGATTCGAAGTATTGTTCTTTTTGTTTCAATTGTATTGATTTCAGCTCTAAGTTTGATTATTTCCTGCCTTCTACTCATTCTACTCCAAAGGTCAGTTTGCTTCTAATTGTTCTAAGGCTTTCAACTGAGCTGTTAGGTCCCTAGTGTGAGATTTCACTAGGCTTTTCACATAGACATCTAGCGCTATGGATTTTCCTCTTAAGACTGCTTTCATTGTTTGGGTATGTTGTGAATTCATTTTCATTAAATTCTAGGAAGACTTTAATTTATTTCTTAATTTCTTCCTTGACCCAGAGGTGGTTCAGCTGAGTGATGTGTAGTTTCCATGAGTTGGTAGGTTCTCTGTGATTTTTGATTTTGTTGAACTGTAACTTTAGGCCCTGATGGTCCGATATGATACAAGACATTAATTCCATGTTTTTTTATCTGTTGATATTTGCTTTATGACCAATTGTGTGGTCAATGAGATACTGAGAAATATGGATATTTCTTTGCATTTTGGTGGAAGCTTCTGTACATAACTATTAAATCTATTTGCATCATAACCTCTGTTAGACTCCTTTTTTCTTTGTTGTGTCTCTGTCTGGTTGACCTATCCAGGGTTGAAAGTGGGATATTGAAGTCTCCCACTGTTAGGGAGAATTCATGTGGGATTGATGTGGGATTTGAGCTTTAGCAGTGTTTCTTTTGCATAGATAGGTGCCCTTATATTAGGGACATAAATATTCAGGATTGAAATCTCCTCTTGAACAATTTGTCTTGCGATGAATAAATAACATCCATCTTGGTTTCTTTTAATGGATTTACTTTAAAGTCTACTTTGTTAGATATTAGGATGACAACCCCAGCTTGTTTCTTAGAGCCATTTGATTGGAAAATCTTTTCCCAACCTTTTACTCTGTACCTGTGTCCGTCTTTGTGGTTGAGGTGTTTCATGTATGCAGCAGAAGGATGGCTTCTGTTTTTGTGTCCATCTTGTTAGTGTGTTTCTTTTTATAGGTGAGTTGAGTCCATTGATATTAAGGGATATTAGTGACCACTGATTGATGTTTTCTGCTATTTTTGGTGGTAGCTTATATGTATTTCCTTTCTCTGGGCTTTTCTTCTGTGGAATTATTGAATGTTTGTTGTTTCATGGGTGTACCTGAGATCCTTAGGTTGGAGTTTTCCCTCTAATGCTTTCTGGAGGGTCGGATTGGTAGATAAGCATTGTTTCAGTCTGACTTTGTCATGAAATATCTTGTTTTCTTCAACTATGGTGATTGATAATTATGCTGGGTACAGTATTCTAGGTTTTCAGCCATGCTCTTTTAGTGTCTATATAACTTCCGACCAAGCCCTTCCTCATTTCCATTGAAGATTCAAGAGTTATTCTGATGGGTCTGCTTTTATAGGTAAGTTGGCCCTTTTCTTTTGCATTTCTTAAAATATTTTCTTTGTTCTGCACTTTTTGTGGGCTTGATTATTACGTGGCAAGCGAACATTTTTTGGGATCAAATCTATTTGGTGTTCTGTAAGCTTCTTGTATCTTTATAGGCATTTCCTTCTTCAGGTTAGGGAAGTTTTCTTCTATGATTTTATTGAATACATTATCTGTGCCTTTGAGCTGGTATTCTTCTCCTTCTTCTATTCCTATTATTCTCAGGTTAGGTCTTTTCATGGTGTCCCAGATTTCTTAAACATTTTATGTTATGGCTTTTATGGTTTTAGTGCTTTCTTTGACTGATGTATCTATTTCTACCACTGAGTCTTCCACTTCAGAGATTCTCTCGTCCATCTTTGGACTCTGTTGGTTATGCTCTTATCTGTGTTTCTAGCTTTTTGCTTCAGATTTTCTATTTCCACCTTTGCCTTTGTTGTTCCTTTTTTATTGCTTCTATTTCAGTTTTTAGTTCCTGGCATGTTTCTTTGATTTTTTTGTTTACCTTTTCTTGGTTTTCTTTCAAGGATTTGTTCATCTCTTCCAATTTTTTTGTTCATAGTTTTTCTATTTCTTTAAGGGAATTTTTTATATCTTCTTTGAAGGCTTCAATAATCTTCATAAAGTGTTTTTGGTATTGTTTCTGTTTTCTCTTCATTCCTTTTTTCAGGTATTGTAGTTCTAGAACCACCAGTTTCTTCTGGTGTTGTCTTGTTCTTCTTTACATTGTTATATATATTTTGCACTGGCATCTGCCCATGGCTTCAGTGGTTCAGGAGTGGGCAGCTCCTAGTCAGTTGTGGAAAGTTGTGTGTTCCTGTCTCCTCTGAACAAGTGGTCTACTCCATCTCTGACTCTGCTTGGACAGGGGTCTGAATTTCAAATCCTCAGTCCTTTCTCCTGATGCAGTTTGCCTTGGAGGCAGGGCCGGCCGTGCAAGGTCCCCTCTTTTAGGTGTGGCTGTAGGAGCCCCTCACAGCCAAACCCTAGGTCCAGTCTGCTAGGGAGAGCTGAGATTAGGCTCTAGCGATTGACTTCGGTCCTGGAGAGGGACTCTCTGGACGGGTGGTCCAGGGGCCAGAATCTGCTCACCTCTGTATGGGGTCTGAATTTCAAAGGCCTCAGTCCTTCTCTGCTGATGCCAAGTCTCATATTTTTAAGTCTAGTGATTAACTTTTTGTCTCTATCTTATTTCAGTTTCTACTAGCATTTAACAAATGGATTATTCCAACTTTTCAAAATGTTTCAATTGATTTCTGAAGTCTACTTCTGTCCAACTTTTCTCTTTTAGCTTTCTGGAGGAAAAAGTGTGATAAGCAGATAAAATCCAGGTGGTTCTGTACACTTCGGGATATAAGATTTAGTTATGCATGAGGTAGACTAGAGAGCAATCAGTCTTTCTCCACTGTCTTAAGAAAGATAAACACCAAGTGTCATGCATTTAGACTCAGAATCTGTTAACAGCCTTTAGAATTGCAAGAGTGTCAGTGCTCAACCATTTCAAATGAAGAAAGAAAGTGCCAGACTGAAATGTTTCAAAGGAATGTTCAGTGCAGCCTGAGAGAACATGAGAACAGAGGTCTCTATTAATCATGGAAAATGATATAAACAATTTAAATCAAGTATATTGCCCCTTCCTTTGCATGTCTTCAATTTTGAATCATCATGCTTGATATTCATGCTGCATTAGAGGCAGATCTACTATGCAGGAATGGTAATCTCCATTGCTTGTCAGCCTCATGCACAAACAATTCATTCCTAGAGTTTTTTTGTTTTTATGTTTTCATCCTGCAATTTCAATGATTTAATTCCTCTGAGATGTGACCTGAGATCTTGGGTTTGCAATATCTTTCCAACTAAGTCCAATATATAAGTGAGCTGAAACTCATTCTTTGGTATTTTAAATTTAGCAGTTCTGCTTGGAGTAAGCAATCTTAAAGCAGTTTTGATTTGCATTTTCTTAATTGCAAAGTATTGCCTCACTATTTGTATTTCTCCTCTATAATTCCATAGCCCATTTTAAAGATGGTTGCTTGCTTTCTTGCTGTTATTTTTTATTTTTGGTTGTTTTTTTGTGAAGTTTTTTTTTCTGTGGTCTAGACTGATTACTGTAACATGCATAGCTGTCAAAGCATCTCCTTTTCATTCTGGAGGCTTCCTTTTGAGTTGATTAACAATTATGGAGGGAAAACAAACAGAATAAAAATGACATGAAATGCTGCTGAGTATGTGAGAACAAAAAAGCCTCATTCATTCAGTGTTACAAGGAGTGCAAATATGTTCAGTCTCTATGGAAATAAGAATGTAGGCTCCTCAAAGGGCTAGAAATATAACTAGCACATCATCTACCTATACCAGTTCTGGGAATAGTGCCCAATGAATTTTGTATCTTAGTACATTGTAACTATAGTAACCAAAGAGATGAACTCATCCATGTTCATTGCCACCCTATTCAAAATAATCTGCAAATGGAAACAGCCTGTATGTCCATTAATGGATAAAGGAGCACATAAATATGGTCCCAATAATAATAATAGTATTTCATTTGTATGTTAAAACAGTGCAATTGAAATTAAGAAGGGGACTGGAACAAAGATGGTGGAAGAGTTTCTAGAAGAAAGGATTGTGCTGCCTTGGGGATACTGCTCTGAGTGGCCTGTGATACCATCTGTGGCCATCTTAATAGGTCCGTGGTCCTACTGCAGTGGGAAGCTGTGTTTGTGATCTGTGTTCTTGCCAGAAACAATGAGAGGCCTATGATTGGTGCTCCTTTTGACTGAGAAAATCAGACTTGTCTGGAGTGAATGTGCCATGCTGAGCTGAGCCATCTTGGGACCTCTTACACTTTTGGGGGTGAGGAAGAAGAGGGGGGAGGCTGAAGACTGATTGGGAAGCATTGGGAGGAGGAAAGAATGGGGAACAAGGGGATAGATAAAAAGACTTTATTTTATAAATAAAAATAAAACAAAATATAATCCATGAAAAATACATATTTTTGTCAAATTAAGTTCCAATTCTTTCACTGTGGCATTAGAAGATTATCTTTATAATCTGATCTTTATTTCTTTTCCTTTTAGACTAGCCTCTTTATAAATCATACTTTTAGTCTCCCCAAATTTTTGTTAGTTCCACCTCTTTTACTTCTGAGCTTAATTTGAAAATGAGTCATGATGTCTTAAATCACAACAGTAAAATTTTTTGCCTATCTTGCAGGTAGGAAACAAAGATCAAAGGGTTTGTATCTAGGTTGATGTTTGTTTCTCCTTTGGTAGGGAAGAGTACTCTCTGGTACCAAGAACACTAGCCAGAAGGAGTGAAGTTCTCATGTACATACAAGCTTGACTTCTCCATGTTTAATGAGTTACAAAGGTGTTATTTTCAGCAATAGAATCTATGACATTTATGAAGTTAATCTTATGAAGAGAATTCTAATTTTCAAATTTTACTCAAAACATCAGTAACTTTATATTTTATTTACACTGGCATATTGCACATGGAATGATATTTCGGATACAGGTCATACATTCAGGGATTACCCATGATTGTTACTATCACTAGGCCTTCTTTGATGATCTTTGTACACAGACACCTCGGCTACAAGGAATAAGTGTGGGCCCAATGATCAATGAGCAAATGATTGAGTAACCATGAAATAATTGCCAATCTAATCTCAAGTACAAAGACATTTTCCTGAGTACTTTGGTATAATATTCATTCTATTTTAAATTATCATATGATTCATACATGTTTGTGTGTGGAGAAGACAGAAGAGAATATCAGATCCCCTGACATAGGACTTAGGGGTAGTTGTGAGCCAACTCACATGAGTTCTCTGCAAAAGCAGAATGCACTCTTGACCACTCAGCTATCTCTCAAGATATTTTGGGGTAATCTTAAGTAGAATGCTATGTTTCTTCTCACATAAAATCATAGAATTCAAAGAGAACACTAGATGTGCATATCATTTTAGCTACTTAATGATGTCTAAAGAGTACCCTAACAATGGATTAAAATTGATTTTTTTATGATTGTAAAATATTATTTTTTATTATGAATAAAGTCATATTTTTTATCTGTGTATACCCTTGTTCAATTAAATCTTAAAATACTTCAATTAGTATCCTATTGATATCTAACAATTTGAAATTGTTTTGCATTTTTCTCAACATTAGATTTGGAATCCTAAGCACAATTTAGAGTGGGTTTCAGTTTCAGTTTGTGTAAAATACCATTCAAGAAGTAGGTGGCCAGCTCCAGACAGCTGAAGGTATATAAATCTTGATAGGTGGCTTGATCTTGAACCTGATGACAAAGAGCTTTGTGTCTAACTAGCTGATAAGGGAGAGTTACTTACTTTCTCACTGCCTAGATTTATCCATAGGTTTATGTGTGTGTCCTACTAGCATAGAAATTGGTGTCCCTTGAAATGTTTACTTAAGAATTTGTGAAGGAAGAAACATCATGTATTTATGAGCTAGCCTCAAAAGTTATGCCCATTTTTTCTGCATCATTCTGTTGCTTACATTCACAAATGGATCTGAATGTTAAACACAATAGTCATTGGGGGTAACTTTGGGAGCTTCCTAACATTATATTAACTTAGACTCCTTTAAATATGTTTGTTACATTATTAGCAAATAAGTAGTACATTTGTCAATCAATATACTCATATACCGCAAACAATTATTTGAGGAAAAATTAAGGTTTCTATTTTCAGAATCTTTAAATATAATGAAACCTTAAAAATAAATGGTGTAATTTTTCTAATTTAACTGTCTATCTACTTGTCATGCTAGTACACTGTCAAATCTCTTACATAGTAGCCAAAATAAGCATCTAAAATTGTTCTTATTTGATTGTAAGCTTTAACTTTTGACAATTTGGCTTTTCTTCTCATCCTGATTCACCACCTTTTCTTCCAAAATTAAAAATATTAAGTATGTGACCATCAATTTAATACAGTTATTATTTTGTCTAAATATTTTAAAATGTTTCAATCGTGCATTGTTTTTCAAGTTTCTCAACAGAAAGATCTAGTAGGCTATATATTACTACTTAGAAAAGGAGCTATTATGAGAATTGACTCACATGATTATGGAAGTTTGAAGATGTTGGAGCAATAGCCACTTGCCTGATTGAGAACTAGGACAATGCATGTATACTTCAGATAGACTCATGTCCAGGGAATCAGGAAACCCTGTGGTGTTGCTTACTTTGAAGCCTGAAAGCATGAGAAACAGAAAACAGTGATTTAAAAAGTTGCAAGTTAATGTCTAGGAAACTGGGATATCTGCTATGGTAGAGTAAAGGAAAATAAATGTCCCATTTTAATGGGAGAGTCAATTCACTTATGCCTGACCTTCTATTATATTGAAACTCTATGGGAATTATATGGAAACCATTTCCTTTGGGGAAGGTTGATGTTTGCTCTGTTATGATTCAAAGGTTAATCTCTTATAGAAACACCCTCAAAGACACACACAGAAATATTTCATCCAATAAAGACAAATCAGTTTGCAGGTAACATGATTTTGAACATCCACTTTACAGAAGTTTACAATATAGTTCTAGTGGTTTGAATTCCAGTTCTCATAATATATGACAGTAACTTGTTGCATGAATCCTAATTGGTCTTATAATAAAAACCCAGAGCAAAGTATTGGGGCAATTGCTAAAAGATCAAAGAGACAGAGGAACAAATTGCTGCCAGTTCTCATCTAGCTAACTCCTTAAGCTAAAAGGAGTTGATTCTATCTCTAAGAACCTCAGACTGCATGAGGGAAGCAAAGGGAATTTCATGCAGAAGTACAGGAGGTGAGTTCCTGTCTAGTTCTGCCTTATATTCCTTTCTCTGTCCAGCCATGTTACTTTCTGTTTCAACCTTGCTAGTACTAGGATTAAAGGTATGTGCCACTGTTTCTAGCTTTATTTGGCTTTTAAATCACAGAGATCCATTCAGACCTCTTCCTCTGCCTCCTGAGTTCTCGGATTGAAGGCATGAGCCACCACTCCCTGACTTTTATGGCAAACTCTGTGTCTAGTTCTGTCCTCTGATCTTTAGGCAATGTTTGTGATCTTTACACAATATTGTGGTGACATACAATATATCACCACAGTTGTATAGATCCTGAAACTGTAGAAAAATTTTAAAGCATACAGGTATATAAAGGCAATCTAAATAAAATTTCTAAATGATGGAAAGATAGAGTTACAAGTGATCTTTTGTCACCAAACAAAGCTTCCAGTGCCAGGTTACATCCAGTGGAGTTGTAGGCTAAGGGGCTCCCAAGTATAGCCAGAAGTCTTCTGAGCCATCTGGGCTCGTGTTTCAAACATATCTTTCTTACCTGCAGTTCTTCAGCCAATTATAAAATAATTATTCAGGGGCTTATATTATTTACAAACTGTTTGGCTTATGGCTCAGGCCTATCACCAAGTAGCTCTTATAACTTAACCCATTTTTATTAATCTATGTACTGCCACATGACTCAGTGTCTTTACCTGTGTTCCATTACATCTTGCTTTCTGGGAGGGAGCCTGCAGAATCTCTCTCACTTCACCCTTCTCCCAAACACACTAGGCTGATTCCAAGACAGTAGGTTGTTTTGCACAAAGTAATAGCAAGTCCCCAAGGCTAAAGATAGCACCTACACAGCTCATTGAACATAGAGAAGTTGAGCTGGTGCCGAAATAAAGCCCTCATCTCAAATTCCTAGCATCTTTGGTACAGGATGGTAGTCTGCATGGTACATAAATAGAAAAGTAAATAAGCCAGCCACAGAAACTTTGATCTGTAATTGCACCTTGCCTGTGATATATGCTAAGATAATGGTGGCACAAAGCTTTGAAAGTAACCAACTAATAATTCATTTTACTAAAGTCTTACTCCAGGAGATGGAACCAACACTGCTTGGATGATTAAGTACTAGAGACCAGACAGCCCAGGGATCTAGGGTAAAATCAAGCACTATTTACTGAAAAATAAAAAGATAAAACAACAACAACAACATAGTTTTTTAAAATGACTCCCAGTGATATTCTGCTATACTCATAGATCAGTATTAGACTTGGTTAGCCATCATCAGATAAATTTCATCCTGTAGCACTTGGGGACAAATACAGAGACCAATAGCCATACATGCAGAGCATGTAAGACCTTGGAACACTAAGTTCTACATGGTATGTCTCCATCAAATCCCTTCCCTCTAGTTTCTGTGAACTTGCAGAGGAGGAGGAGGAAGAAGAGGAGCAGCAGGAGAAAAAGAAAAAAAGAAGAAGTGTAGGGAGCTGCATACAGCCACGCCTTAAGATGGTGTTGGCCTTGAGCGCTCTCCCTGGTAAACAACTCCATATTTGGCTAAGGCCAAGGATCTGGCTTGCTTCCATGTATCTGAGCCTATCGGTGATGCCCACGTGGCTATCTTGGATTGGAAGCCCTGAGGGTATTTCACTAAGAGTGGGCTTCCCTCCAGTGTTCGTTCCTGAGAGAATGGTTGTTCGTCTGAGTGAGTGAGAGAATGAGTGAGTGAGTGAAAGATAAGAAGATAAGATAAGAAGATATCTGAAAGGCCCGAATAAAGTGCAGAGAGAAGGATCCAGTGTTGCATGTTCCTTGCTGGTCGAGGTGGCCATGACAAAGAAGAGGAAGAAGAAGAAATTTAAGAGACTAAAGGCATCAGGATACCATGGAATTAGGCCCTCTAAGTCAACATGATCAAAGGACAAATGAGTTCCCAGAGACTGAAGCAGAATGTACAAGACTTACATGCATCTGATTCAAGTTATATATATATACACATATATATATATATAATTGTTGTGATATATTGTGTATTTAATAAAATCAGCCTGGAATTTCAGAGAAGAGAATCACTCACAGTAAAGCCATGAAGGTCAGAAAGTGGTGACCCACACCTTTAATCCCATCACTCAGAAGACAAAGAGACACAGATATTTCTGAATTTTTATGAGTTCAAGGCCTAACAACCAAGCAGTAGTAGCTCACACCATTAATTTTAACTCTAGGATTATGACATAGATTTGAATCAAAAAGTAAAACAGTTGGGTGGGAAAGATATTTTAGGTAGGATAAGGCAGAGATTTATTCATTCTGTAGAAGCTACCAGTCAAGCTGTGTACTCTTAAAGATAGCATTTACCCTGTTCAGCCTGAGAAGTTGTCTGAGTGAGAATTGACTCTCTGATTTTTCATCTTTTCCTCAATATCTGGTTCCGAGGTTTACTTACATGCTAACTAGAGTTTGTGTAATATATTATGGCTTCCAGTTTGGTAGATATTTTTTTTTTATGATTCCTGAGTGTGTAAACAAATAGGCCTTTGATTTTTGTCAATTCTTGTGGGCTCTCTCCCTTTTAAATTTGTCCTGTCCAACTTTGATATGATAATTTTTGCTTTTATCTTATTACATTTTTTCTGTTATATATTAATATTAACTTTTTGGAGACTGTTTTTTTCTAATGACAGGCAGAAAATAAATGGATCTAGATAGGAGGACATGTGAGGTGGAATTGGATGGAGCAGAAGCATGAAAACTGTAATTAAAATACATTATGCGAGAAAATAATCTCAGGGGATGGCAGTAAACTGTTTTTTGATGGTAAGATGGCTTTATTTTTATTTCTTAGAAATGAGGGCTGGAGAGTTAGTCTGTGGGGGAGGGGAAAAGTGAGGCAAAATACTTTGTAGTTTTTTGTTTCTGGTAACTATCTTGACTTTGGCTCTAAGAAGCAGGTTGAAATGGAAAACTTAGAGATCGGTAATTTTAGGAAAGTGTGTCTATCGACACAAGATTTTGAGACCATAATTATTTGCCTTTCACCACCAGCTAGACAGGTAGAGCTCCAAAACTCCACAGGACAGAGTACATGGCACCAGTGTCCACCAGGAAGGAGATGGGCCATCCTGATATCATTGTAACTGCTCAAGGCTCAGTTTTTATGATAATGGTGTGATTGGGTTAGGAAAGCCCTGGTAGCATCAAACACCCACGGCCTGGCCTAGAAGATGAGCAGAGGAATGGTTCATGTGTAATGTTTCTCTGCCATGTGGGGCTTGATAACAGTCACTTGGACTAGTGTTTTTCTTAATGGCATCTAGGACAAGACCTGAACAGCCTCTATGAGGCTGGACAAGAGCAAGAGGCTGAGTTGTCTACAGTTAAGTCACACAGAGGGAGGTGTAGGTCTGCTTGCCATGAAAGGAGGTGAAGCAGCTAGTCAGATAGCTTTTTTTTTTTTTTTTTTTTAATCTCTCTTGTAATACACTTTAAAAGCCAGCACTAAGACTTCTGCCTGTGGAGTCAGTGGTCCTCTGAGATGTATGTTTAGCTTTGATGTTGGGGTAGCTCTGGGTAAAAAAATGGGTGATGAGAAGTTGCTATTTCTCAGCATTTTCAGGATCTAAGTTAGTATACTGTGAGAGCACATGTGTTAGGCATTTAAAATACTGGAATGGATTTATTTTATTTATCTTGTACTACCTCTTGCATTTTTAAAAAATGGACACCTTTAGAGCAACTCTATGCAGACTTGCCAGTAAACAAGTCACAAAATTGGTTCTTCCTAAGACTCACTTTGGTGTATTGTAATTTTAATGGGGATCTACATCTGGATTAGCCTCGGCTCCTGGGGTGCGTGCTACATTTGTCTGATGAACCTCATCTGCATGTGTTTTGGCCTATTTTCAAACTTGCCTTTACTCTGGAGCCTAATTTTTTGCCACCTGAGAAACTTTTGACAGAGGAAGTGGCATATCAACTTTTATTATCTCATCTATATCTGCCACTTCTCAGAGAGGGAGATTTGGATCAGGATCTATAGAAGCAGGAGAGCGAATGATTGGTGGTGTAAATGTGGGCACCATTTTTGGAGTTCCTGGAAAGGAAGAAGTAAAGGTGAGCACTGAGATTTAATGGTTCCAGAAAACAATCTTGTTGTGTGGCTAGAAACAGATGGTAGAAGAACAGAAACTGAGAAGAGAAAGTTTAGGGCTTTTAGATATGGAAAAAGATAGGAAAACTCTTTCTCTCTGCCCATTCACTTGCAAAAGTTAGCTCTTGTAAAATACTGGGGTGTAGTGAGCCATCAGGCAGCTATTCAGTGTCATCTAAGGGGTACTTAGGCCATTTTTTTGGTGTAAAAATGAACAAGCTTGGTGGTGTCTAGGTAAGGCAAAAAGGATAAGTGGTCTAGAGTCTCAAGAACCCATTCTAGAAGTGAAGATGGAGAGACATTTTCTGCTGGTTCATTTTCTTTTGTTGAGGCCCAGAGTGGAGGGATTCTACCACTAGATCTGGGTTGTGACTCAGCAAACCAGTGGTCCCAGGTGAAGAACACTAACTACTGCTAAGTAACTCATCAGTTCTTAGGTTAGGTGTTAGGACAAAGCCTGATACAATGCTAACCACCACAAGGGAGGGTGTAAAAACCACAAGGGAGTATCAGTAAACACCCACTATCAGCACCTAAGATAGGCATCTCTTTAAAGCCCAAGCTAATGCTAGCCACCACTAAAAACTCTTTAGTTCTTAGGGCAGGCATAAAAACCTAATGCTAGCTACTGATAGAAACTCATCAGCACCTAGGGTAGGCGTCAGGGCAAAGCTCTGAGGACAGAGTTTGGGAGCAGGATCCAAATATCCAGACTAGGCTTCAATAGCAGGGAAGGTCAGAAATGACTGTCAAGTGAGAAGGAATAGCTGTGACAGGTGAAGATTGTGGTCAGGGGTGATCCTCCGTGAGGCTAGAGTACTACCAGGAAGCCAGATGATCAACGGTCTTTTCCAGAGACAATAGTTCAAATTGACATTAACTTGAAAGGGAAGACTTACCAGTCGAGGCCGTGGTATTTGAACAAGCTGTGGCAGGGCAGATGGAAGGTGGCCTGGTAGTAAGCCCCAGATCAGGCTCTCTTAGCACTTATGTGAACCTAAGCCCAGGAGAGAGCTTATCTGAGTCACAACACCAAAATGTTGGTTTTGTGCATGAAATCAGACATACATTACCAGATGCCACACAACAGTTTACTCAGGGGAGTTGCTGGGTGAATACAAGGAAGAGAATCAGAAGAAAAAAAGAGGCAGTCTTTTGCCTGATGTCTCTTTTTAAGAGAATGGATGAGCACAAATTTACATAGCCACACCTAGGAGCATGCCCTCCATACACAGCATGTTCTGTCAGTGTCATGTTGGATTTATCACATGGCCACTACATGCCAAGAATTCTTATCTCACCAGGCATCATGTTAGATTATCACACTAACACATTTACCATGTAACTGCTATGTGCCAAAAATCCTTACAGTCTCTCTGATCTTCCAGCTGTGTCACAGCAAGCAACTGGCTTTTTTTTTTTTTTTTTTTTTTTTTTTTTTTTTTTTTTTTTTTTTTTTTTTTTTTTTTTTTTTTTTTTTTTTTTTTTTTTTTTTTTTTTTTTTTTTTTTTTTTTTTTTTTTTTTTTTTTTTTTTTT
>PVIH01011259.1:0-37289 GCA_004025045.1 Sigmodon hispidus | reverse complement strand
TAGGCTGTTTTATGCCTGTAAAGCTTGTGCTCCTGTGGAATAATAGTGTTTAAATTACTTAAATGTATATACATTTTCTTTTGCAGTTTTACTAATGGCTTTATTATATATACATAAATATTTTTAGTATATTTCAATCTCATTGAATGGAAATATGATTTGAAGAAAAAAATGAGATGCATATTTGAGTTGACAAAATGTATTCCATGCAAGATAAGTAAACAACAACAAGAAAAATTTATATGATTAAGGAGAGCCAGAATATGGATTTCTACATGCTGATGTCAAAGGAGACTTATATAAAACCCTAATTTCTGAAAACTGTGTTGATGAGAATGTAATTCCCAGGTAAGTAACAGGAGGAGGCATTTATGTTTAGGAAAGATGCTGACAGAAAGCCAATCCAAACATTCTTCTCTCCCATAGTGAAGCAGGATGCTTAGCTACAGCACTGAGCCAAATATTAGGGCATTTTTCATTTACTAAGGCCAGTAAGGTTTCATTGCTCTAATGAGTAGTATTTCTAG
Source organism: Sigmodon hispidus (assembly GCA_004025045.1). Taxonomy (NCBI): domain Eukaryota; kingdom Metazoa; phylum Chordata; class Mammalia; order Rodentia; family Cricetidae; genus Sigmodon; species Sigmodon hispidus. The sequence goes on along the minus strand of PVIH01011259.1, from coordinate 36,762 downwards.
CTATTCTAAGACATCAATTTATTCAAATAGCAAATAATATTACTGAAGTTAATGTAGCATTGCCTGGACAGCACAATTAAAATGAACTTACATAGTATAATATTTATTTTAAAGGGTGTTCGATGAAAGAAAGTTAAAAGACGCTGGCTTTTGAAATTATAACCTGGAGAGTTTTATGATAAATTATATATATATATATAGATATATGTGTGTGTTTATTATGAGTGTGTGTATATATACGTGCGTGTGCATAGGTAGAGCAGATGCATGTCTACACATCTCTCTCAAAGTACATATAAAATTTATTAATAGAAGTGTATATATATGTTACAAATTATGTTTTTTCCTGGGATATATATTCAGGAATATTTTATATACTGTAGTAATGCAAACAATTATAGTCACCATGTTATTGTGTTTCAGATCTGACTTAGTAGTTGATGTTTGGCTTTGTGATCATGGATCTATGACTGCACAACTCAAACATATGCTTTGCCATCTATTTCCCAACTAGTATCCACCAAGAGATGATACTGAAGGACACTGGGGTCTGAGTAGAGACTCATTGCTCCTTTTACATGGTCCTGTGGAAATCAATGTAGCAGCAGAATTATTTTCTCAGGAAAACATATGAATCCAATTTGCAGTTTCTCTGTGGATGTTGGACTGGGCTGATAGAAGTCCACAATTTAGACATTTGGTTCTCAGTCCTATAGGCCCTCTCTCCAAGCACAGAGACACCAGCAGCAGTGTCTTCTTCTCCAACGTCTTGATTTTTAGCTCCTGACAATATCTTCTCCAAGTTCCTAAGATTAATAAAAATACTTCAGCCTTTCACCTTTGTGCAGAAGTAAATGTGGTAGCTACCTTCTATAATTGCTACCATCATAGTAACCTCACTTACGTTTTCTAGTTACTATGCAACTTCATACCAAGTTAATAAGTTATGGTTTTTTTCTTAAATTATCTCTGTTTAAATAGTTCGTATAATTTTTATCTACTTGCTGAACTCTGACTCACCCAGATAATGTAAAGAAAGCTCAAAAATCCATTGCATTCAACACTGTTCTATTATTGCATAGATAGAAAATCAACCTTAAAAGGCTTTTTTAATGTTCTATAACATAACTTACCTATTTTACTAAAAAAGATGTCTGCAAGCATTATGTCATTAGTAATAGTTGTGTGCATTAATTCTTGAATGGTGTTGGAAAATAAAACATACAAAATCAAGGCATATTTGCTTCTGGCTTTGGCAAGCCTTCACTGAGATCCACATGTTTACTTTTAAAAAATTATTTAATTTTTTGTGGCTAATTAGATATTATTACTGTCATCTTTTCTTTGCTGCTGGACCATTGTCTTTCATTTTTGAGGTATTTGAGAAGCTAAAATCCTCACTTCCTATGACTGTCAGAAACTGAGGGAAAATGAGGCAGTTTATCATCTAGCTTTCTAGAGTCTGGAATCAGTCCAGAATAGAGGACACATTGGTTGAGTGAAGAGAATACTTTATAAACCATAACACAAGCAAGTTCATTGTCCCTTTTCTCTATGATCGAGTAACCAGACAGGTAAATCTTCTATGTCTTCTATTTCTCTCTGTGGTTTCTGTTTGTTGTTTTCTTCTCCATACTTTACAACCTTTTATTTCAACATTTATGATGGGCATGACATTTCTTTCTTTTTCTTTTTCTTTTTTTAAACAACTTTCTTTTATGTGCATCAGTGTGAGGGTGTCAGATCTTTTGGAACTGGAGTTATAGACAGTTATAAGCTGCCATGTTGGTACTGGGAATTGAACATGGGTTCTCTGGAAGAGCAGCCAGTGCTCTTAACTGCTGAGATATCCCTCTAGCCCCTGTGCACATCATTTCAAGGTTTAACTGTCAGTAATTTTCTACTAAAATCTTCTAGTTTGGGTGCAAGTGCCTATCTATGATGTCAAAAACTACAAAGGACACAGATAAATAGTAAAAATTAGACTAAATTACAGGTGTATCTAGGGATAGTGGCATGGATATTCATGGAAAGTTTAAAATACAAGGAATACTGTAAGATTTTTTATCTATGAGTAACAATCAAAATGACACATTATAAAAGGAAGAAGTTCCTAAATAGTATTCCAGGCAGTCAGAAACAAGGCTAATGATTGACAAATGAAAGCTCATGAAATTTAGTATGGGAAGACATGAAAGACTGAGAGAAAAATTCTCTTCTGCTTACTTATCTGACATCTGTCTAATAGTGATAATAGAAAAGGACAAAAAGTAAATCAACAAGAAATTAAATAACACAACCTGTTAAAGGAGTTGATGAACAGATTTCAATGAGAAAATACAAATGATCAATAAACATAAGAAAAATTGTCCAATTTTGGCAGTCATTATGAATATGCATACCAAAAATATATTGAAATTTTAGTCCTAGTTAGAATCGTGATCATTATGAAAATAAACTACGATTTATGGATAGAACTTGAAGAGAAATGTGCTTAGACTTGACGCTTTTTCTTTTAAAAATATTGTTTTAGATGTGAAAAAAAGAATTATTATGCTCTGTGTTGAGTGATATACATAGGCATTGCTTTCAGGAATAGAGCCTCATCATCAGTGTGTGAAGAACAAATAATAGCTTGAGTTTCTTGGGGTTTCCATGGATCCCCTTTGGTCAACAAATTAATTAGATATAATTCATTATTTGTTTTACTTGGTAATGAAAAATACCTAATTGGGGTTGTGTCCTCTGGTTTTTTTTTGGTGGGGATTTCATTTAGATTTCTTTTGTATATGTATATATTTTTAGAAGCTTCTACTGTAGTAGGTTTTCTTTTTTATTATGAATAAAGTCATATTTTTTGCATGTGTCCCCTTGTTCAGACTCCCTTCCTCCTCCCACCCCTCCCAGTCACTCGCTCTTCCCTCCATCACTTTATCCCCTCCCCAGCTATGGCAGGAGGTACCAAGATAGCAAGGTGGCTTAGTTCAGCATCCACTTTAGGCAGATCCACTTTCCTCACCCCAACATGAAGACTGGGTCACGTGTTGCTTTGCAGAAAATGGGCTCCAAGGTGCTGGTCCAAGGTGTTTCAGATCCCAAACTGTTCAGTGGTTGTGGTTTGCAACTTGGATATGCTTTTCTTTTTGTTTTAAGTCTACTAATGAGTGAATACATCCCCTGCTTATCTTTCTGGTTTTGTGATACCTCACTCAGGAGGATATTCTCCAAATCCATCCATTTGCCTACAAATTTTAGGATATCATTTTTTTTCTTACTACTCCATTGTGTAGATGCACCACAGTTTGTTAGTCCATTCTTCAGTTGAGGGGCACCTAGAATATTTCCAGGTTCTTGCTATTATTAATGATGCTGCTATGAACATAGTTGAGCTAATGCCTTTGGAGTGCAAATGTGCATCTTCAGGGTATATGTCCAGTAGTGGTATTGCTGGATCCTTGAAAAAATGGATTTGCGGCTTTCTGAGAAAGCACCATACTGCATTACAGAGTGGCTGAACAGGGTTACACTTCCACCAACAATGGAGGAGTGTTCTTCTTGCTCCACAATCTCTCCAAGATATGTTGCCATTTGTGTCTTTTAATTTAGCCAATCTGACAGGTTTAAGGTGGTATCTCAAAGTTGTTTAGATTTGCATTTCCCTGATGGCCAAAGATGTTGAGCACTTTTTCAAGTACCTTTCATCTATTTGTAATTCTTCTGCTGTACCAAATGACTCTTAATATTAATTGTCCTCCTGTATTACCTCCTTTATACCTACTTTCCCTTTATCTGTTTAATCCTCTTGTTTCAGTATCCCTTTTGTCTTTTTAACACTATATTACATTCCCCTTCTTCTCCTACCTCTAAGCCTCTTACTTACACTTAACCAACCTCTGTGGTTATATAATGGTAGCATGCCTAGTGAAAACCTAAAAGTGAACACCTACATGAAGAGTGTATATATATATATATATATATATATATATATATATATATATATATATTGTTTGTTTTATATTTTGTTGTAGTTCTACACATTTATCTGTGAATTTAATGATTTTATAATTTTAGAAGATGAATAATATTCCCTTTTGTAAATGTACTATTCTTTCTTGCATATTTTTCTGTTGAGGGACATCTTGTTTATCTTGTTTGTATCCAGTTTCTAACTATTAAGAATAGAACATCACTGAACATGGTTTGATAGGTGTCTCTGTAATGGGATGTAGACTTCTTTGGATATATGCTCTACAATGGTATAGCTGGATCTTGCAGTAGATTGTTTTCCAAGTTACTGAACAACACACTAATTTTCATAGTGGCTGTGCAAGTTTTCACTCCAACTAGCAACAGATGAGTGTTTTCCTTACTCCATATTCTCACCAACAGGAGCTAGTTCTTGGTATGTTTATCTTGGACATTCTTGATGGGTTAAAAAAAAAACCCTAAATTAAATTTAGGTTTAATTTGTATTTTCTTGATGTCTAAGAATGTTAAATATATATTTTTTATTTTTATAGTTTTATAGAAACACATTTGTGTTTTATCTTTTGAGAATTACGTTCATTTCTGTATACCATAGTTAAATCAAGTTATATGTTTTCTTGCTGTCCATTTTTTTTAGTTCCTTGTGTATTTTATATATTAATGCTCTTTTAGGTGTGAAATTAGTAAATTATATATTTGACCTTTTCTTATTGTGAAGGCTATTGTTTGGGTAGAATTATAGGATCCTTTTCTATATATAGAATCCTTTCTATACAGAAGCTTTTCAGTTTCATGAGAACCCATTTATTAGTTGTTAGTCTTAGGGAGAAGTCAGGCTTGTGCCTAGCTAGAACCTTTTCTCCTAGAGACTAGGATTAATAGTACTGGAAGTTACTCTGTACGTTAACAGAGGAGAACAGTTACCACTAACCCAGTTGCTAATGTTGCAGTCTACAACACTTACCTGTTTGCATCATATGCTGGTGTAATAGTAGCACAAATGTTGTGGTAGAAAAAAACATCCACTATCTGATTAGAATTAGGATTCACTCTGAGATAAATTTATGCCTTAACATTGCTTTGATGGCCAAGAATCTGACACCAGGCAAATCATAGGCCTAGGGGAAAAATATATATATTTTTTCTGTTAAATCAGTGGTTTTCAACCTGTGTATAACAACCTTTTTGGGGCTTGAATGACCCTTTCACAGGGCACCTAAGACCATGAGAAAACAGATATTTACATTAAGATTCACAACAGTAGCAAAATTATAATTATAAAGTAGCAATGAAAATAATTTTGTGATTGTGGGTTACCCCAGAATAATGACTTATATTAAAGGGTTGTTGAATTATAAACGTTGAAAACCACTGTGCTAAAGGAACATAAAAACAAAATAACTCAGTTACATTCTTCTATATCTGTTGATAACAATTTTTTTTAACAGAGGAAATGGTTTTCTCCAGTGGAGTCACATGAGGTATATAATAATATTTTAGGGCAGCCATCCCATATTCCTAGCAGAAGAAGCCTGGCACAAAATAAAAACAATAATATTTTTGGATATATTTATGTTTCATAGTGTATTATTTGGAGATTTCTTTTTTACCTTACTCATATTTTGCTTGTATATTATATTTTCTATTTTTGAATCTTTATAGTGCGTGTGTGTCTTTCTGTATATATTTGTTTCTTCTGTTTTTTTATTTGAAAAATTCTTTTTATTTTCATGTTTGTTTTCAAAACAAAGAGGGAGAAAAAAAGCAATAGTCTTGGATGAGTAAGGATGTGTGGAGAATCTGGGGGAAATGGGAAAGGGTACTGTGACCAGAATACATGGTATAGAAAATTTAACTTAAAAAGCTTTAATATTACACATTATATATGTATATTCAAATAATTTTACTGTGTGATGGCATAAAGGCCTGAATGTATAGTGTCAGCTTCAATTTACATCAAAATAGTAAATATAGTATTTAACTAAATAGTTTAATATATCAATTCTAAGATTTCTATATTTATTTTGTTAAATGAAAATGGTAAAGAACTAGCATATACTTTATAACTGTTCTCTCAATGTAACCTTGTGTCACATTTTAGTGGTATGTTTCAACTGTTACATTTTAAGTTTAAAATTTTTACCTGAACCACTTACAAATATTTGATTACTTAAAGTAATTTGTTTCTTTGAGACATGATTCATCTGTTTACTATTTCTGCTGTTCTTTATTCTTACTTTTTTTTTCCTTATACTTTTGAATCTTTTAAGAATATGAGTTCTGTTGTCATGAAATAGTTTTCTTGGAAGTCAGAAGTAGCCCATTAACTGAAAGAGACAGTCTTTGTTAAACTGTACCAGGTCAAAAACTGAGGATTGTACTAAAATGCAGAGAAAGAAAATAGGTATCAATTATTTTTCACAAGTAAATATTTATTCATGACTGATTTCAGGTACTTAATTATGCTAGTAACTATGCTGAGAATTATGCATCATTTTGCTTCAAATCAGATATGGAGACAATTAATGTTTTGCTTTCATGCCCTAGTGCCTTTCATACACTACAAATGAGTATCTTTTTAAAAGAAATTTCTGGTTTTTTTTAACACTTTGTTTATTTCTAATGAAAATTAATTATGCATTATAACACTTATTTGTTTTAATTGGCTCAAAGTTTAATGATTACTTCTGGAAAGAATAGAAGCATAGGTTTTCGATTTTACTTTGTAATTTTATATACTGCTTTATTCTGTCAACTTACTGTTGTTAATACAAGTTTTAATTTTTAGAATAAAAACAACTTAGCACTTAATACACAATATAAACAGGCTAGTTTTGAAATGTGTTAAATGATGCTCTGAATATAGAAAAGTTGTTAAGTACTTTGATAGCATGAAAAAAGACCTAGGTTTGATCCTCAGCCCTCATGCTAATGATAATGCATGATTGCAATTTATTTCCTCACAATGAAGAGTCAGGAAGATCACATTTTCAACAATACTCTCAGCTATGTATGGAATTGGAAGTCATCCTGAGTTACATGAGAGCTAGTCACAAAAATAATGACAAATGCTTTTTTTGTGTGAAAAATATGTATTTTTTCTCATATAATAGATCCTGATCATGGTTTTCCATCTTTCTACTTTCCATAGTTGCTTTCCACTTCCCTTCCCTTTTTGATCCCCCTTTTTATGTTTCTAATTAAAAAAACAGAATGGCTTTTATAGGACTGTAGTATAATATAAAATGTAAAGATAACACAAAAACTAATGAGTCACAAGTAAAAGTAAACAAAACAAATGAAAGGAAGAGAGCCCCAACAGAAGGCACAAAAAACAGAGACTCATTTGTTCACCCTCTTAAAAATTCTTAAGACCTGTACTGCGGCGATATATATTTATTGCGATTAGTCTGAAATATCAGAGTGAACCAGAGAATCAAGCAGGCTATGAAACCCACACCTTTCATTCTACCTTTAGAAATGTGTAAAGAAGAGAGATGAACAGAGCAAGAGAAGAAAGTTTTCTTTACTTTCTTTCTTTCTTTCCTTTTCTTTTTTTTTTTTTTTTTTTTTTTAGCTTTTCTAGATAATTTTCTGCTTATGTTGGTTGACTACAAAGCGACTTGCAATTAGAGGATTTTTGGAGCCAGGTCTGAAGAGTTGGCTGGGTAAGAAGTAGCTGTGGCTTGTTTCTCTGTCTCTCTAATATTACAGCTTTTCCTCAATATCTAGGTTCAGGTTTTCATTATATACTAATGAAGTTGGTATAATATTTGGCACTCAACTTTTGAGGCACAAATTTGTGAAAACACCATCTTGCCGACTGCAGCTACATGTGGTTGGTGTCACCACCCAGAGTAACTTTCCTGCAGGCTAGGTTTTCTGTTCAGAGTTATGCTCCAGTATTAGAAAGATCTGGCTATACATGTTTCTTTTCCACATTTATTTGGGTGAGATTTTGGATAGTGTCTTTCCTCTCCTAGTAGTTTGTGTTTTGTTTTTTTTTTTTCTCTTTCTAGAACCCTTCTTGGCCTACTACCATACATAGTAGTTGTTCCACTTTACAACCATCTGAATCATCACTGACAACAAATTTGGTGAGTCAATTTAGAGTTTCTTAAAAAGGGAAATTTGTTTAAAGCAGAGAGAATTTTCTCACATTAAAATGAAAAGCGTAGTATGATGTAAGGAGGCTGTTTTGTTTTTATATTATTCTAGATGATTTGAAACTGGAACCAGTTTATAAGAGGTCAATTGAAACTGTATCCCCTGTTTATATTTGTTTCATTTGAATCTTACAGTAATTTCAGAAAATTGTTAATCTCCCCTCTAATATTTAAGGCTATTGTGAGTGCCTTTTTTGAGTTGCCATTTTAAAACTCCATCTATAATTTAGTATTATGGATTACTTTGGATTTGAATTTTTAAAATCCATCAATACCTCTAATCAATTGTCTTCAAGTTGCTCAATCTATTGTAATCACTTTTACTCCAATTTAACCCTCAGTTCACCACAAATTTTATATGCACAGGTGCAAACAGTTGTCAAGTAATATGCCAATCTCACAAGTCCCTTTAAACCTGTTCACTGATGGTCTGGATATAAATTAAGGTGTTATTGCCTTCCAAATTAAACATTGCATTGACTTCATTTTTATCTTTTCTCCTTTCTTGAGCTCTATTTTGAAGCTGTTACCAGGAAAGATTTCTTGCTTCTTGGTCTCTGCTTTCTCAAAGTCAAGAAGTTTTCTGAGAGTCAAAGCAGAATTTATCTTGTGAAGCAAAACACAGCATCTCCCAGGAGGAAGATTATAGTGGGCTGAGCCAAACAAGTTTTCCACTGGAATTTTTCTGAGATATTTTAATGATTATTCATGGGATTTTTAGCGTATTTATTGAGGTATGGTGACATTTATTCCCTTGCAATTTATACTAGAGTAGGTCTCCTTTATAAGAAATTTCTTCTGATGAGCCTCTTGAATGTTTATAAAAGGGAAATAAAAAACTCACATTATTAATATTTGCATAATGAAGATGGCCTCTTGTGAGGATTGAGACTCTTCATTATTTAGCAGGTGCTAAAATTGATTGTATCTGATACCTGCATTTCTGACATAGTAAGACCACAATTGCCGTATCAAAAATATTTAATTAAACAGTGGCATTCTGAGTATCAGAAAACATAGCTATCAAAATAACAATTGCATTTCATTTGAGCCACTTGTATATAACCTATGTATCCAGTCTGACTCCCCTTTAAAGGAATATAGAACTTTATAACACTATGAAGAGAAAGTAAAGAAGACTTCTTCAGTCACTTCTTCAAGACAGAAAGTCCTGGCTGTATATGTTGGCTTGGAAACAGAGGTTAGTTGTGCTAAAGATGTATATATAAAAAAATAGCATGCTGCTATAGTAAGCAATGGACTCTATAACTAGAAAGTTGCATCAATTTTGTACCATTGAATGAAACATAAATATCATGCCTTGGGATATTTTCTTATAAAGATGGCTTGGTATCTTTTTTTTTTTAAAATAACCATTTTGGTGCTCAATCGTTGGAATTCATAAGCACTGTCAGACTTGGAGAACTCATGTATGGGTTTATATCATTGGCTGGGACCTGATTGATTTTAGAAGGTTTACACTCAAATAATTTGTTATCTGATTATACTTTTTTCTTTTTTTTGCTTGCAAAATTTTGATTGTTGAATATATAGGGCAGTTTCACGAATCTTAAAGAGGAAGTAATACATTTAGCTTTTTGTAATATTCAAATAAATCTTAGAAAAAGAGCAATTTTTAAATAAATTCTGATATTCTTAAGGAAGATATATAAGTACCTAAAAAGTCTGCCAAACAGTAGGTATGTGTATAATTTTGTATTAAAATATAAGACTTTGTTCCTTCAGTTAGTTCTTGTATTATTACTAATCACAGACCAATGTCTTTAACACGGTATTGCTTTAAATATTTTTTAAAAATACTATGTATTACCTATCTATCTATCATCATTATCACTTTTATGTGATTCTGGAGCTGGTAATCCTATCAGTGTTATCCTCTATTATCCCAATTGGCCTTAAGTAAATGACCCATGGAATATGGCAGCAAACAAGGATGCCTAGATTGAAAGGAACACAGTGAATATCTAAGGTTGAAGTTTGTGTTTTATGAATGTTTCTAATGTCCTTCAACTTAAAATTTGCCTGAATTAAATTATACAACATTTTTTTCCTAAATATATCTGATAATCACAGCTTAACAATGCATTATCTGACTAAGCACATAATAATGATACAGTCTGACTATGAAGAATCCCGTGTCTACATCCAGAGAAGACTGACAGCCGTACATTCAGGTCCCATATACACCTGACATCCAAAGTTTATGAGGATTCAGTAAATTTCTTAAACATTTGGAAATTCTTAGTTTTGAGTATCAGTGGGGGAAAAAGGGATATAGTCATGCTGTAAGGTAAAAGAGATAAAACAAGGGTTATAGATTGGATAAGGGAGACATAGGGGGAGAAATACTGATGTACTGGTGGAGAATTGTAAGACAATGTGTTAAGAGAGGATAAGAGAGACTGTCTACTTAAAATGCTTTAATATCCAAAAGTATTTTGATTAATGGATAACCTGAGATATCAAAATTAATTTTTTAAGGTGATGTCTTTCCTGACAAACTCTTGTGCTTTTATCTAATCCAGAAATAGATATGGAAATACCCCTAGTTCCATATTTAGGTACCCAATGTTAGTATTTTGCATGTGGAAGAACTCCCTAGCATGCTGCCAAGAGCCATATTAGATTTATTAAAGGAACAGGTGGGGGAGGGGAAAGAATGATAGAGAGAGTGGGGGATAGAGAGCAGAGAAGAAGAAAAAAGAGGTCTCCCAGGGTTGGGGCTTTTAAAGGGAAATCATGCAGACATGCCCTAGATGTAGGAGTCAGAGGCTCCTCAGAACCTTTGCAAGTGGGGGTGTGGCTGCAACAATCTAATATCCAAGGCACCTATTTAATGTTAATTTTCTCTGTGCGTAGAAAACAAAGGAGTAATAAAAATAAAATAGTATATGAAAGAATATTAATTGTGAGCACATGTATATTCAGTTACAGTGGCAACACACACTGTCACACATTTCCTGAATGATTTCTCTGAAGGAGTTCCACTTAGATGAATCTGAGTCCTGGAAAGAACCTCATAAGCATTCAATCATTTCAGCATAACGGTACACATGTAGTGTTACTCAGAAGACATTCATGGAGGCCTGGGGTTTACAAACCATTTATACTTGCTCACAAAAATCATAACAGCACAATGATACTTGTGATTTTTAAGATGCTTTTTTAAAGTTCTTGTTTTATGAGAAGAAAGCATTCTGTCCCAAACCCTCCAATTTAGGTAGCAGTTTTTAACAAAGAAAATCAAAGTAACTAACACACTTGAGAGATTGTAGTATCCAAACTTAAGAACACACAGCAGCCCACTGGGCTCTGCTTTGTAAATTTTTAAGATCTTTCAATGAGTACTTACATGATTTAAGGTTAAGGTGAAGGATATCCCATTTTTTTTTTAGATCATTATGAACCATTTTCTTTTTTATAAAATTTTGTAAAAATTTTATAAAATTCTTTTGAATATCCACTGGGAAGGAATTAAAGCAACAAAACCAATGAAAAAGAATTTTAAAGCTCCAGATATAATAATAATAAGATACAAGTAGTTTCAATATTTAAATAAAAAGATTCATTCTGGCCACCAAGAAGCAATTACCAAGACAAGCTGTCATTATTGTCTCTATTCTCTCTAGTCTCCTAAATGTGTGGTCTTAAAAACACTAATTTTTTCCCAAAACACAATTAAAATTATATTTTTTATGATGTCTTTTCCACTAGCCATTACTACTATTGAATCCCGTGCTAGACCTTTTAAGAAAAGTCTTGTAATGAAGTATCAAGTGTGGACTCTGGGATATAATATAATATTGTTTATCTATTTTGATTTGAACAAAAATTTGGAACTACAGAAACTCTAATTTTAAAATGTGTATTCAAGCATATAAAATAGATATGTGACTGTACCAGGTAATTGGCATACAACATTAAAAGCATTTCTTGATTTTCCAATAAAATGCACATTAATATGTCTTTGCCCAAACTAAAAAAAAAAAAACTATGTATTTCTGTTTCTCAAAAGTATAGATTACTCTTCTATAAACCATAATATTATTTCCTGCAGATTTCATATTCATTATATCTTAGTCTTTATATTTAATCTTTTCATGTCTTTGTTTCTACAGACTAATGTATTCCATATTTATTAGTCATACTTTCATTCCTATTTTGTCATCTGTAAAAATCTTATCTCTTATGTTTAAAAAACAGCTCATTTTTGAATGCATTAATTTTTAGTCTTTCCCCACTAGAATGCCAATCACTTCATTGACTTGTCATTGATATTATGGAATTTGGCACAGTGTACATTATTTATTTGAATGTTTTACCTAAAATATACTTACATAATTTTCATATCCTGGGACTGTGAAATTTATGGTTTTATATTGAAGCATCTAAGTTAAACAATTTATCTTGTTTAATGCTTGTCTACAATATTTATTCAAGATTCATATTTTGGTTTGGATTAATGCAAAATAAACTCATATTTGAAAATGTTCTTGCCTCTCTCTTTCTCTTCTTTTCTTCCTTCTATCTTCTTTCATTGATTCTTTATTGCACAGGCAGAACATAAGGATGAAACGGTGTTTTCTTTTTTTTGCTTTTTAGAAGTTATTTATTTTTTCATACAATACATCCTGAAAACTTCTCCTCCTTCTACTCCTCCGAGCTCTTGTCCATCTTCTCTTTTCTGAGATCTACTTCCATGACCCCACCCACATCTCATCACAGTAAAATTCAGGTCTCCTAGGGACATCCACCACACCAAGCTCAACAAAATATAATTATACCAGGCAAAAACCTCACATTAAGATTCTATGAGGCAACCCAGTGGGAGGAAAAGGGTTCCAAGAGCAGGCAAAAGAGTCAGAGACATACCTGTTTTTGCTGCCAGGTGCTCCGCCAAAACATAAAACCATCACATAGCATTTATGCAGAGGACTTTAAACTCTGCTGGCACTTTGCTCCTTGGGTAGCTGGAAGTATCTCCAGACTCTGCTATTCTTATCCTCATTTCTGCTTGAATTTCCTGTCTGCTTCTATTCTGCCTTACCGTAGGCCAAAGAAACTTTGTTCATTAACCAATGGGAATAATACATCTTCACAGAGTACAGAAAGATAGCCCACATCATTCCCCTTTTCTCGCAAATCAAAATGGAAGGTTTTAACATTAACATAGTAAAATTACGTATGACAAAATAGTTATCAAGCAAAGTTACAGTTATAATATCTAGTTTAGTTGTATTTGGCAAAATTAAGGAAAATAGTCTATCGTATATTCTATGTTTTGTTTTAAGTTTAATATTTTGAATCTAATTTACCTTTGATCATAACTAAGTAATAATTAGAAGTATCTCATCTTCAACACTACCAAAAACCACAGGAAAACAGAATATTATCTGAGTAAATTAAAAAAACTAAATTGCAAACAACTTCCAAAATTCCAAAAGTGACAGAGACATCTGGCTGCCAGGACAGTCACCAAAAGTTCTTTTGTTATGTTGGTGCATCCATCTTTAGCTTTCAGTCCTAGAATATCTAGGAGACTTTTTAGTGATGTAAGAAATTTGAAAGACTTCCCTACCTATTTAGGCAAATTTTTGTCAGTCAATTTTCTCTGAACTGTAGAGAATGTCTAGAAGTTTCTTCTGTGAAGCAGTTACCTGAAGAATCATCCTGCCTTGTTTTGGAAAAATTTAGTGGTCACTTACATATGGATCTTGAATGCCCAGTTTATATAACATACTGTCAAGCAGTCAAGGCAAGAGTAGTTTTTTGCCCAAATGACTAGTCATTGCCACATTAAAAGCAAACTCTATAACAAGTGGCTTAGATACCCATTATCCCCTTTGAAATAATTGGTGCTCCCAGGAACAGATGTAACTCACTATCCAGAAAAGTCTAAGTCTAAGTTCTTAAAATATTTTAAATATCATATTCTGTAAGTCTCTGAAGTATTTGAAGATTACTTATCTAATTGAAATACATGTTTGTAAACCAAAAAACCTAACATGATTATAAGTTTGATTATTACAAATTACCACTAATGTATTTCTTCATTATACATTACAATTTTAAATGAGTTGCATAAACATACTACCTTAAACAATAGTACAACTATATATAAGTTTTAAAAAATTGACCTAAATTTGTCTTAGTAGACCAAAATCCATATCAATGTAAAGTATTCTGAAACTAAGAATTGTTTTTTGGATTGAAGTAGATTTAATAATTTATCTTTTTAACATTATTTTTATATCATATCAATTTTTATCTTTGGCAAGAGATTGACTATGACTATTAGCATTTATAACTAGCCTCTTTTAAATGAAAACAAACATTCATAAACAGTATTTTGGGAATTTGGATTTTAGTTTTCTATAGTATTTTCTGCTGATCAGAGCCACTAGAAATCTTTTAGTGATTCTTAGAAAATTTAGAATTATGGTCAAGGTCTGACTGTGATATTTTGTGTGGTTGGTTTATCTCAGTCAGTAACATTAATGCTGTTGTGAATGTTGAATCAACTGGGTAGATTTTTACAGGCTCCATGATTGCTGCTTGGTGCCATAGTGTCTGTAAAATAAATCATCAGTACCCTTAGTGTTATCTCACTTTGGTTTAAAACATGTTTTTCTAAAAGTATGCCTTCTATTTCATTTTAGGTTTTCTTTATCTTAGTATATATCCACATTTTTTGCAACTGTTCATGCTGCAGACATCCACTTAGAGGCCTGCTCAGAGAACATTATCTGTCATTTTGAGTAAGTCACTTTCTTAGAGGTGGGAACTTCCTAGCAAATTTGTTTATACCACAGTTATATTAGATGTATACTCCATTTGGCAGACATTTCTCTCCATGCCTTGCTATAGATTTCTCTCCTTTCTCTGGTCTTGAAGTAAGTTTTATTGTTGCTACTTATAAAAAAGAAGAAAATATTGTCTAGACAGTTTTTTTTCTCTCACGTCACTGGACTGGTTACATGAGGTGTGTACCTTTATATAAATTGCAAGATGATAAATATTGGAAGTTCTGGAGTAATTTGTTTCTTTGAACTGGAGCTGAACATATATATTACTAGCTGATATTACATTCTGATGAAACTTAGGCTCTTTAAGAGTTGCCTGTGGAAATAGATTTATTGACAAAGCTAGAATTTTGAGTTAATTTTCAGAATCTGTATATAATGCATTTCCCACTCTATTGTACTGTCCTTACAATTCATTTTTCTTTTATTAGTATAAAACTATGTTCACTTTAAGATTGGAATGTCTTAAATACTTTCTAAACCAGCAATAATTATAAATAATTATTTATAATTGTTCCATGTTCAGGATAAATATAAAGTTAGTTGTTAGCATATGATTTTTCATAGCATTTAATGGGACTACATTTTGTACATAGAAAAACATAATTCCACATGTAGAAAGGCTCCATAGTGATTCACTGAACAATAATAGCTTATTTGCCATGCCATAAAACTGAAGTAAAATTTTAAAATGATATATTTTTTTAGATAACCTGTAATTCTTTGAATAGAAGCTGTTGTCATAATTTAGTTCAGGTGTAAGTAGAACAGGGTGGGTAAACTTACGACAAATTAAAAACTATAAAGTATTATTGTTTAGTGATATTTATTATGAGGTAATCTATGAAGGAGGTTCTATTTCAGGTGAATTAAAGGTGATTTGAAAGAATTCAAAATCTCTTTAGTGTGACATAATTAAGATTTATCTCACACTTATATTACAGATGTAGCATTCAGTGGAAAAGTCTGATCCACACAAATATGGCATCCAGGCTCTTTCTGCTTATGTTTCAATGATATTTCAAGGGTTAAGTTATGTGACTCTGGTTGTTTGCTATTTTATTCTTTCCTATTATTTTCTATTATTAAGTGTACAGACTCTTATTATTTTAAACTTGTTTTTGAGGAGATTTCAATTTAATCTCTGCAAGAAATACTTCTTAGGTTGTTATAGGTATTCTCTTATGTTAGATGTACTTAAAAAATAACAAAAAACTTAATGAAGTCACCACCTTTCCCTTTGTATTTTGTCATACACTTTTCCTATTTGATATTGTAATTTATAAAAAAGGCTTTCTAAAAGCTATAAATATTTCCTCTGTTACATAGATTGAACTGTGATTATTGTATTGTCCTCAAATTCTGTGGCCTTCCCCTTTGTGACTTTTCTTTATCTTTTCTGTATCCAGAAATTTTTCTTACCTGTCCAAGCCTGAGGTCTAGAGGAATCTGTCCCACCCAAGTTTCTGCAGACACTTATAAAATAATCACTCAGCAGCCAACTTTAATTATAAACTGGCCTATGGCTAAGGCTCTTTACCAACTAGCTCTTGCACTTTAAACCATTTTTATTAATCTATTGCCACATGGATCTGTGACTTTTCCTGTGTCCCATAACATCTTACATTAAGGGAAGGAGCCTGAAGCACTCTTTGCCTGTACTCCTCTTCATATTTTATCTCTGCTTAGATTTCCCACCTGCCTGCAAGTGTAGTATAATATAGCAAATGTTTCAACTGAAATGAAGGTTGATATCTAGCATATTTCATTTGTCAAGTAAATAAATATGTCTGTAGTATATTTTTCTTGTAGCATTTGGCATGTATACAAAATTAATTAAAAATTATCTTTGAAAACTTGAGTAAGTGAACATTAAAACAAAATAATAAAAATATATACAGTGTGTCAAGAACTTTTAGATAATTTGTAAACAAAAAGTAATTAGGAGCATTGTTCATAGTTAATTGTCCTAAATTCTTGTGTTTATTTTGTTAATTTCCATTGTTTACATAAGACTCTATATGTGTTTCAGTGAGTTTTATGAAACTTTAATACTTAAAATGTTTGAGAAAAAATTTAATGTGTAAAATATGACTAATAATAAACAGTACATATACTACAGTTGCTTAGAAACATACACAATTTGATTTAAATTAAATAAAAGAAATATCTTTAAATTCTATAATTTATTATACATCTGCAACAATAAGAAATTATTTCCTGTTAATTTTATATTATGTGTTTTATAGTATATATCCAGACTAAAATAAAGGAAAATTCATTTCTCCAATACTGACATTTACAAAATTTTATAACTTATAAGAAATAAAGAAAACCTGTATTACTCTACGGAATATGCTGACCTTTTCTTCAGAAATTGATATGTGCTTTGGACAGGACCTATAAAGAAACCTTCAAGTTAAGATTTAGTTCTAAGAGGTAATTGAGGATTGCAAAGGTCACAACTCTATCCAAAATTTGGTCTGCAAGATAGGATATAGAATAAATTTGTTTTTCAACAAATGATGTTTCCTAATATTGCTTTAGAATCAGCTGACTTGTTTGCTAGCTCATTCTCTCTCTGATGTTTATGGTCATTTGTCTTTAAATAATTGTATTTAACATGTATATAAATAAATTGCATATATTTAAATGACATGATTTTAATATTTGGTATATGTATATATTTGTGAACCCGTCACTGTACTTCAGGAAACGCAATCATATCCTGTGCTTCTCTAGAAATTATTCCTTTCTACCATGTCCCATAAGGAAACCTTCTCATGTATATCTATATATGTAAATGTTTTTCTCAGACAGCTTTAGCATTTATATAAAGACACAATAATATATCTATTCAATAAATGGAATAACAACCTGAAGAGATAGCCTTCAAAAGAAGCCAATAAACATATTAAAATTGTTCAATATTTTTAGTCATCTTGTAACTACAACTGAAAATTACTTTTAGATTCCATTTTTATCTATACCAGAATATCTAAAGTCAAGACATCAAAGGCTTATACCCCCAAAATGTGAGCAGTTTCTGGTGCCTCTTATAGTAGGATCAAACTATGTTCCTGTGTATGAACTGGCAACTCCAGCCCATTCCCTACAAAGGAACACCTAACCCAGGCTTAATACAGGGATGAGGGAATTGGACCTACTTCAACTAGATATGACAGACTAAACTGATCCAAATTGGGATTCCTTGCCCTCGGTGAACAGATGGGAGGATCTGGTGGGAGGAGGCTGAGACTAGGAAAGACTGGGAGGACCAGCAGTGATTTTTTTTTATATATATATATATAAATTATTCTTTTCTCAAACAATATATACTGATTATATTTTAACTTCCTTCTACTTCCCCCAGTTCCTTCATACTACTCTTCCTATTGGGATGTACTATTATTTTATGTCTCATTATAATAGAATAAGCCTCTAAGAGATAACAAAATGTAACAAAATAAGATATAATTAAACAAAACTATCACAGTTCTTCTGAAGAGAAGGCACAAAATCAGATATCCACTTACTCATACATTTAGGAATCCTATAGAAATACTAAACTGAAAACTTTAGTTTATAAACAGAGGAACTGGTATAGACCCATCTCTGTGACCTCCTATGAGCTATGTTCAGTTGTTTAAGAGCGCCTTATTCTCCTGGTGTCTTCTATCCCCCACTCTCTGTTTTATACTCTGCCAGCCTCTCCTTCCACAGGATTTTCTGACTTCTGATGGGAAGGATTTGATGGAGACATTCAATTTAGAGCTGAGTGTTCCAAGGACTCTCTCTGCATAATGTCTAGCTGTGGGTCTCTGTACTTGTTCCCAAATGCTGCAAGAGAAAGATTCTCTGATGATAGTTAGATAAGGTAGTGATCTATGGGTATAGCATAGTATCATTAGGATTCTTTTTATTACTATCTTTTCTATTTGACCTGTAGTAGTATTTGGTTTTAGCACTATCTTTCTGGAATATCTAGGCTCTAGTTTTTTATCACCCAAACTCTGTTGGGTATAAGTTTCATCTCATACATTCTGCCCTAAATAAATCCAGACATTGGTTGATTACTCACAGAAGATTTGTAGTACTGTTGTTCTAGTATATTTTGTAGGCAGGTCAGCATTGTAGATCAAAAGTTTTATAGCTGGGTTTGTGTTTATGTTTCTCTTTTGGCAGAGTATTTTCCCATATCAAAGACACTAAAACATGGGAGTAAATATTCTATGTAAGCACCAGCTTGAAAATGCCATGTTCAATGAATTATGCTGGTATTATCAGTCTAGTGTAGCCTATTACTTTGACAACAATCCGTGTTGTTTGGGGACTTCCACAGAACCCCTTTGACAAGCATGTCAACTGCAAGTAACCCAGTCCCTGTATTGAAGGCTTTGATTCTGACAAGAGATGGTCAGATTAGACACCATCTCCCTCATTATTTGGAGACTTCATTAGGATTGCCTTCACATATTTTAGAAAGTTTCACTATATTAGGTTATATACAACCCCTTAAATGTCTCTCAATTCTAGCTTTGTTTCTCCACATTTACTCCTTTAATCCCCCCCAACAAGATCCTTACATTCTATTTCCCTATCCCAGTCAACCCATAAAACCTATTCTGTAGTTTTATTCCTGTCTAGAGAAGACTTGCTTTTTATACTTAAGAATATTACGTGAACAGGAACCAGTGACCTTCACACCAGACTGCAATAACTTAGTCAATTTATAGGCATTTCCTACTGATTAACATTTGCTTGTTTCTTGCTTTTAGAGACCATTCTGGTCCAAGCCAGGTTTGAAGAATCTTGGTCCTATGTAATACACTCAACTCATTTCCAAACTTCCCATGCTGCTGCTTAGTCTGTTACTTGCTAAGGATGTTCTCTGTAATGCTGAACTCCACTGCATAATGATGGAGTCTGGTTATACCCAGATATTTGCTTGCTTATAAGAGTGCAAGTCACTTATTTTATTATAAAATTATTGAAACCATTCTGCTTTTGTTTTATATTTATATTCATATTTATAAGACTTTATATTTTTTTAAAAAGTAATTTATGAATCTTTTAAATTGTTATTTACAATGTGATAGCACTTAGATTCTAAATAGCCCAAAGAGACAGCAAAAAATATGTATTATCTTTGGGACATTAGGCATTAAATTTTCCCTGGAGACTTAGAAATGAGGCTTTTATGGAAAGAAATCAAATTTGAAGAGTATATATAAATAGTAAAAACAGTGAAAATAATTTATTTGAATATCATTTCATTGTCATTATATGTAGCTTATTTATTTACAAATTAGTTTTGACAGACATAAAATGAATTATAAACATTTGTTACAGTTGGAATTTTCAATTTTTTCACTAATATTCAGTAAAATATTGTGTCAAAAGTTGTGTTTGCAAAACACAAGGCTGTGGCTATCCAAAGCCATTTATGGCAATGATGCTTTTTTAATATATTCCTGTGAGGTTCTCTGAAATTTATCTTTACTAAATTGATATAGGATTAATTTTTTTTTATGATTCTCAGGCAACCTCATGATCATTTATTTGGTCCAAAGCAAAATGTGAACTTTTGCCAAGCTCTTATGGGATTATCCTGTTATAAATCACCCATTTTTAAATATGAGGAGGCATAATTATCTCTTTAGGCTTTCTGAATATTAATAAACTTCAACAACTAAAGTATGCATAGCAGGATTTTAGCATCTGAGAAATTCAGTAGGAAATTCATTATTTTAACTTCAGTTGCTAATTTTTTGTTCCTCTTCTTCAATAAAATTTCTGACATATATTGAGCAATATTATTTTCATTAGAGAAAGAGAAACATGGAAGTGTGATTTTGAAACCTAGTATTACATAAAAAGCCTTGTAAATAAACTTCATTTTATATAATCTTAATCATGGTATATGATATTGCATATTTATATGCATATAGGCCATCATGCCTATACTAAAGCAATAGTGTTTAATGAAATGAAACAAATAATTATTGCCATCATCTAATTATATTCTAATTTATAAAATATAATTTTTTAAAGTATGAAGAAGTATGTTCACCTAAAAGTCTTAACAGCATAAAAAATGTAATGTTTCAACATACCCACCACTGTTTCCTCTCCCTCCCCTCTTCCCAGTCTTCCCTCAGTTTCCCCTACCCAATCACCTCATCCATTCTTCAGAGAGGATAAGAACTCAATGCAGTCTGCCAAGTCCAGTTGAGTTAAGACCAAGCCCCTCCCCGAGCATCAAGGTTGAGCATGGAGTTCTTATGTAGGAATTCGGCTCCAAGAAACCAGTTCATACACTAGGAATATTTTCTGGTTCCACTGCAGGAGGCCATACAAACTGCCCATGATATTCACTGCCCATGATATTCACTGTCATCTACAATTGGAGGGCTTAGTTTCCCCAGCTGTCATTTTAGTTAGTGAGTTCTCAGTAGCTTGCGTCAGCTGTTTCTGTAGGTTCCTTTGACATGATCTTGACCCCTCATATAATATTTCTTTCCTCTCTTCAGCTGATCTTGGAGCTCAACTCAGTGCTTATCTATGGATCTCTGCACCTGCTTCTGGATGCAAGTTCCATAAGTTGCTGGAAGAAGGTTCTATAATAACAATTAGGGTGGTCATCAATTTGATTATAGGGGAAGGTCAGTTTAGGCATACTCTTCACTATTGCTGGGAGTCTTAGGTAAGGTCATCTTTGTGAATTCTTGGGTATTTTCCTAGCACCACATTTCTCTCTACCCCACAATGGTTCCCTCTATCAAGATATCTCTTTCATTGTTCTCCCTCTCTGTTACTTCCAGTACTCAACCTTCCCATTCACTCATGTTCTCTTCTTACCTTATCTTGTCCCTTCCTCCTGTGGTTCCAATTTACTCAGGACATCTTTTATATTTTCACATCCCAGGGGGATCCATGGACGTCTCTCTTATATTCCTCCTGTTACCTAAATGCTCTGGATTTATGGATTGTAGGCCAGGTTATCTTTTGCTTTATGTCAAATATCCACTTATGAGTGAGTCCATCCCATGTTTATATTTCTGAGTCTGTGTTACCTCTCTTCATTCATTTTTTTCATCATCTGTTTGTACTGTTTAATATACAAATTTTAAATACCTTTTACTCTTAAAATTCCAATAATATACACTGGAGACTATTTTAGTGTCTTATCAATTGTATGCATGTTTTTATTTTAATATATATATATATATATATATATATATATATATATATATATATACTTTTACATGCTTTGAGAAAAGAAAGAAGAAATACTGAAACAAAATGACCATACTCTGTTTAT
Source organism: Sigmodon hispidus (assembly GCA_004025045.1). Classification (NCBI taxonomy): domain Eukaryota; kingdom Metazoa; phylum Chordata; class Mammalia; order Rodentia; family Cricetidae; genus Sigmodon; species Sigmodon hispidus. The sequence goes on along the minus strand of PVIH01011259.1, from coordinate 14,461 downwards.
AGAATGAAAGTCATCTTGTTTTTTGTAGATTATTTGGTACAATACAATAACAGCAATAGTTTTTGGATGCTGTTCCCTTAAACAACAAGTGGAAGTTGGTCTCACTGAATAACTTAGTGTAGATTTAAGTGACACTTGTACTGGTACTCTGAAGCATCATTATAAATGAAATATTAAAATTGACCAGCTAATGTATGGATTGGAGAATGTTTATTTTTCTATTTGGACTGCAATTGAGCCTTATCCTGACTTCAGACTTCATAGTGGGCTAGTTTCTTATTCAGGAATGCACCTTAAAAAAATCAAGATAGAAGCTCTTGCAGAAACCCTTGAAATGTCTTAGTTTTCTTTTGTCAGTTTTCTCTTATGTTATTTTATTATCATAGATCTACATGACAGGTAATGTTCATTAAGTTCTACAAATAAGAAAGTAGTTTTTCTGAATTTATGTATATAAGAATCTAACTCCTAAAAATTGCTTTTTCTAGCATATAAGTCAAATTTTATTGGTCGGATTTAATTCTCTAACCTTCTCAGTTTTGTTTCTATTGTGGCAATTTTAATAAATACTTTAAGTGTGATTATTAATTTAAAACCATGTAGGTGCTTATAATAACCTGAAATTTAAATTCAAAATTTTTAGCTTTCATATAAAAAACTATAGATGGGATAAAATTATTTGCTCAAGCAATTCATGATGGTAATAATGATGCTTGTGCCTTGAGCTGCAAAGTTTCACTGGATACTTTCTCTATGTTATGGTTTCCATGGGTAATAAGAAATTCAAAATACAGAGATTATAAAAAGCTAAAAGATGTCCATTACACCACTGAAAGGCCAAGAGGACATTATAAAAGAGAGTGCAAGAAGGTTGATAAAAGCCAGATGTAGAACTATAAAATATTGTCATATCATTTTGCAATCAGAAACATGCTGCAGCTTAGGTTACCCACAGAGCTGAAGAAAAAAAAAAAAAAAAAAAAAAAAAAAAAAAAAAAAAAAAAAAAAAAAAAAAAAAAAAAAAAAAAAAAAACACATGACAGTATGAAGGGGTCTAGTTGGGAAAAGAAAGTGTGTTCAAGAATATTATGGGAATAAGAGATAGTAATGGTAGTTGAATATGATTATCATATATATATGAAACACAAAAATAAAGCAAATAGATGAATTATTTATTCTTAATTGCATAAAATAAAATTTAAATAGAATAATTGAAATTTTTTTTAATATTTCTTCTATTGGCTTTGAAATAATCACTGAGGAACCTTCATAGGAGGGCACTAAACCCTCCAGCAGCATGGGAAGTTTGTGGAGCCTCTTGCAGTAGAGTCAGACTATGTTTCTGGTGCATGAACTGGCATCTTAGAGCTATTCCCTACAGAGGAACACCTTACTCAGCCTTAATAGTGGGATGAGAAAATTGGATCTACCTCAATTGAATATGCCTGACTGAATGAACTCATGTTGGGACTTCTTGCCCTCCTTGGGTAATGGAGGGGGAGATGGGATGGGGGAAATTGAGGTAGGACTGGAGGGACTGGAAGGAAGGGAGGGAGAGGGAGCAGTGGTAGATATGGAAAAAACTTTTTAAATAAAAAATGGAAAAACCCATTTTAACTAGTGTGAAAATATCTATTTTTGCAACTTAATTCATAACATTTAAAATAATAATTTATAAATTTCTTATGAGCAATAACAAATGACTAATTTTGTTTTTGAGTGTTTTCTGTTTAAGAAATTCATTATTGTTCTTGTGATGTATCTCTTCCTCATTTTACTCAAAAACCAATTTTAAATGGTGGCAGAACAAACAGCATTTTGTACACTAATCATTGTGCTTACCAGATTATGTAACAAAAGTCAGTGAGTATGCACACATGGTATTACACATCATTTTAGTATTTTTGTTGTCTGGCATTGCCCTGGGTAAATGTTGGATTTATGAATATTATTATATTCATAAATATGGGACATCTACTATACAGGATGGTAATAGTGTTAAATGCAATAGAAGAAAGCCTTCTAGATTCATAATAACAAAGGTCTATCATGAAAAAATGACATTAGTCAAATAGTGATATTTATTTATAATCATTATAAAAGGAAGTTACTCTTTAATTACATACAGGTCTCAGAGTTTAGGAAACAATGTCTAAAATGAGATTGTTTGTCCTGAGGTTTCAAAGAAAATGAGTAGAGTGGTGCCAGGTGAAATAGTGTTCCCTTGTCTGAGCACATTTTATGATGTATGTAGGTGAATCTGTGGAGGAAATATGGTAATTTTATCCAAAAGGGGCTGTTTTAGTGGTACTAGAGAGACTGGAAGGACAATTTTAAATACTTGAGATATAAAGGAAGCATCAAGCTATTGGTAAAATCAACAATGTTTCATAAATAGCAAGTTGAATTTTAGAAAGATAGTTATTTATGAAAAATTGATTAAAGGTTTGGAATTTGTCAGAAGAATGAAACAAAGACCTTTCTATTCGTATGACAGGTAACTCTAGGTCAGCTAGGGCTTAGAAAATGGTGTGCAGTTTAAAGACAGAAATGCTTTTCAGATATTGTTCAATTTATTTTCTTTAAAGGAGTTATTTTTATTTTCATTCATATGTATGTGCGTGCTTAATGAATTTCTGATATACATGTGCTGATGACTTTTGGGGAGAGAAGACAATGGATTTTTCTGGAGTTATTGGAGGTTTTAAACTGCCTGATATGGGGGCTAGGAAACATGTTTAGATTCTTTGCAAGAACAGTACAAAATCTTTATGATTAAGTCATATACCAGGATCCTATTTTTCAAATATTTACTACTTCTTAAATTAAATCAAAGGAAAATAATATATAGTAAATCTGATAAAGCCTACTGATCTACTTTGCCAAGTATTTCTGTGTACTAAGCCACAAGAAGAAAGTTGAGTTATCTGTGTTAAATTACGGTTCAACTTCAGCTCTGAGATAAGGTTTCCAAACTTATTTCACTTAAGAATAAAACTTTTGTTCAAACAAAGATAGCTAAAAAAGGGCAGGGGCATAATAATTAATTTTCTCTATTTTCAATATTGAAGATCGCTTGTTTCCTTATCTTCTTTGGAGATAACAATCCTTTCCATACCAGCCTCCCCTGACTCTTCTTATTTATTGAAACTCCTTTGCAACACAAGAAGCTGGATTAGGAATGTTGAAAAGCTTCAGTGTTTGGGGAATTTGTGTATTCTAGCATGGAGAAGTTGCTTGTCAGATGTCTCAACTACAGTGAGAGGTAACTCTAGCATAACAGGAGAGAACTGCTTGATGTCTCTAATACCCCTGGGATGAGATGTCTAGTGCCAGCATAATGGCAGACTCACAAAATCTCTTTCCTCTTTAATTAGTTTCAAATACCAATGGTTTTTCAATGTTATTTTTTAAAAAACTTCTAATTAGGCATATAGTTAATGAAAAATATTGGGAATATATTTTAGTACTTTTAATTTACAGAAATCAATATGACACAACATGTGTATTGAAGGTGCTTTCTCTTTATTTACTATGATTAAACAAGTTATATATTGGAACATTTATAGCTTTGCTAAAGACACGTTTATTGTTATTTGTTTAAGGACTTGTATTTATATCACCTTGCTAGTCAAGAGCTTACAATTATTCTGATTGCACTATGAGTGAGGGCTCTCCAGAGGAACAGTTAATATAGCATAATATGGAAAGGTAAATATAACAAAAGGGAATTTATTGCATTATTTATTTTATTAGCTTATATGAGAAGAAGATGTATAGTCAAACCATAAATATCTTTAGATAGAAGAGACAAACATGACTGATGTTCAAACCAAGAATTTGGAAGCCTCTGCCTGAGATTACAGTTGGGGGTTGTCAATGCTATAGACTTAGTGTGACTTTGAATGCCAAGAATTTCCTTGGAGAGTTACATATCTGAGTCATTTGTGCTGAAAGAATAAAGACACTAACTAGGCCTACCATCATGATCATTGGCAGAATCTGTTGGCATATTTATGAGGAACTGAGGTTGTATGCATACATGACTTTTTCTCCTTTAACTTTTATTTATTCTTTGTTCTCAATTTGTCAGATGGTGCTACCCATATTCTGATAATTTCTCTCTAACTTACTGTCTCAAATGACAGTTGTGTCTGTAACCTTCCCCACAGAAACTCCAAGAAGTACACTTCAACATTCCTCAGTCTAGTTAAGTTGCTGACTAGGGTAATTATCATACCCTCATTGGTAATGTTTTTACATAAATATTTTGAAACAAGAATTACCACCTCCATCACTACGACCATTATCACTTTCCTAAAGAGAAAGTAGAATTGCAGAAATGCCACAGCAAAAATAAACAATTAAAAACAAAATTTACATTTGATTTTTAAGTATAATGAAGGTTTAACTCTGCCAAGGTATTATAAACAAATGAAGCATTGAGAAAGTTAACAATGAAATTAAACCTTTTATCTCATACTATATTTTACATTTTTTTTCCTCAGCTATCTTCATGTAGGAGAGGCAGAAAAAACATGATCTATACTCAATCCAGAAATCTGGAATATGAAAACCATAAATTGTCAACTATTTAAAGAAGGAGATGTGTTGGTTAATAAAGTCTGAAACTTGGTAGACTAAAAAGAAACGAACTGATTATGCTCAGGCATAGTGGTTCATGGATATCCTCAGCTGCTAAAGGAAATGGAGGTGATCTCAGACATTCTAAATTCCTATTCTTACCTATGTCTTTTCATTTTTCCAGATGGCTGTGATGCTAAACACTGCTTCAACGTTCCATATAGAAAGAAAGAGAAAGAAGACAGAAAGATTTGGGTTTAAAGAGGAGTCTCATACTAAGATGCTTTCTAAAATGTCACCATATCTTTGCTTTTTAAAGTGGATCATACTAACCAAAAGGCATGTAGTGAAAAGCATACCTATGTTTGATATCTGTACTATTTTTTACTCTACAAAATCTTAGATAATGGTGGGAGAAGTGTTTGTTTCAGAGCCTTAATACATTTGCTATCAAAAACAACAAAAATACAGGAATTATGGTACTTAAAATGTTTTATAAATACATGAATTATGGCACTTAAAATGGTTTTATGTTTTTATAGCAAAATATGGCAATAAAATAGGAAGAGAAAAAATAAGAGAAGATGCACTAGGTAGGCAGGTCTAGAATCCAAACCCCATAAAGTTGATGATGAATGTCTTCAGTTTAACATAAAAAATCTCAAGCCTAAGTATATAGTGAGAAAAGCCAGTTTAGAGGTTCTTAATTGTCACTAATGAGTCTTATAAAAAACCTCTCATTTATGATTAAGTAACAATAAACTCACTGTTTCATCAAGTGAAGCTTTGAAGGATCTGCATTGTTGATTTGGCATGGGTGGATACATTTTTGCTATGTCCCACATAAAAACTAATTTATAAAATCTTATGTGAAAAAATCAATTGAAAAAATGCTGGAATGAATAGGGAATTTCTGAAATGAGAATTAAATGCAGAGAAAAAGAGAAAATATTGATGAGGATGCACAATGAAAAAAATTTACTCATTGCTTCTGGGAGTGAAAAGTAAAACAGTCACTTCAGGAGAAAATTAGGTAATTTATTTATATTTATTTAAATTTGTGTGAGGCCATGCAAATTTACCTGTATCATGTGTATCTAGGTTCCCTCAGGGGCTCAAAGAGTTCTTTGGATTTTCTGAAATTAAATGTGCAGGTAAGCATTTTTTTTCCCAACCAGGGCTCTGCAGAATCAATCTCTACACTTAACCACTGACCTATCACTCCTTTTACACATTGACTATATCCCTAACATGATCTGGCAATTGTACTTTTTCCTCAAACAAAAATAATTCAATACTATACCATTAAAGCATTTTTAGCATCATTATTCATCATTGCTAGTAACTGAAAACAACAAAGATGTCTTTCATATAAACAAATGAATACATCTCAACTGAGTTTCATTTAGCTCTTAAAAGTAATGGAGTAGCAATCTGTCCAAAATCACAGAGAAAATGAATTATGTGTAGCATAAGAAGCCTATTTGGAAGGGATACATTATTCAGGATGCCAGGTATCATATAATTTGAAAAAGTCAAAGCTATAAAGACAGTGAAAGATAAGTCTGGCAGGAAGTTATGGAGAGAGAGGGATTAATGAATGATGCATAGATACTATTATTATATAGAAAGGGATGAGCATATATTTTATTATAGACCAACAAATACCAAGGATGAAACATAATGTGAAAGATCCTCCAATAACACAAATTTGAAGGCCTCATCCCCAGTGTGACAAAATTGAGAAGTTATTTGGTCATTAAAATGTAAATTGCGATAGTGTGTTAATTCATAGAAATGTTTGTGCTACAAGAGCTATTAGCTTTAAGGTCTGCTTGTTAGAATTAAATCACCACAGGCATGACTTGAAAGAGTATATCTTGTCTCTTCCTTTCCCTTCTATCCTCTGCCTCCTATCTACCATGAAGAGATCCAGAATCTTTGCAATTTGCTCTGACCATGCCATACTGCCTCAGCACACACAGCCCAGACACAATATAACCAAGGATATGGACAAAAGCCTCCAAAATTGGAAGGCAAAATAAAATCTTCTTCCTTTAACCATTTATCTCACATGGCTGTGACAATTACTAAGAATCTAACCAAGGAAACAATTGACCTTGCATAACAATGATGGATCTCTACAGGTTCAACAGTCTCATCATACATTTTTCTCCATGGCACAAATAATAAGCCTGATCAGAGAGGATATGTACAGCACCTCTAGTTCTCCTGTTCACTGTCCTTTTTAGAGAGGATATGAATGGCATCTCTAGCTCTCCTGTTCACTGTTAATTTGAACCTAAAGCCATTCTAAAGAATGAAACATATATATTTAAAAGTAATAGGTGTCACGCCTTCTAGTGAGGACCTTCCATGCGGACCACCGACCTATTGGAAGATGATGCCGATATATGGCCTAGGCCTCCTTTGCATTTTTCTTGGTGCTGTTCAGAAGTCAGTACTCTGGGAATACCATTAGATACACATGTATGTTTTATCAGTCTTATATCTTCCAAATCCAATCTGACAATTGATTACAGTCAAATACTTCATGCTAGCTAGAAATGCCAATTCAAGCATTTGTCTAAGTTTATATCAACTGGTTCAACAACATACGGTAAACTTCATTATTTTATGAAAATTATGCTAAGCTCTGGCTTGGGCAGCTAACATTAAGTCTTGGAAGATTCAGTTTTTTGAGGGACTCAATCTTTTTACCCATTGCTTTTATTTTTCTCCCTCATTCTCTCATGGTTAAAAGAAAAAAAAAAAAAGCATGTCTAGAGTTTCTTATACAGACAGCATCCCTTTAATTAAGGGATTTTCAATATAAACAAATTACCTCTGGGAGTGAACCATCACAGAATAACACTGCGTGAAAGTTAGCAATTGAATATATTGTTCAGAGGGATAAGAACATTTGAAGCATAGATTATCTTAATTTATGAAATTGGTGAAAATATATCATTTTCTTAATGGCTTCTTTAGAGAAGAAGATATTTCTTGTAGATGGAATTTTGTAACTAAACTATGCATATATCAGCATAGCACTTTCTCTAAACACCAATCATAATACTTTAAAGAATAATGTAAACTATAGTTTCTAAATTATTCCAGTTTCTGAAAACTGTGATAATCTATTTTTTAAAAGAAGCAATGAAGATAATGAGCCTTTTTCTTTCTATGAAGTATGCATTTTTGACTACTTATCTTAGATTGTGTTCCTTTACCTTAAGTACATTAAACCTGATATACTTCAATAAACGAACTATACAGTACTCTGCTGAAAGAATTATTACAACAAATGATAGCATGTTAGTATCTTAATTTGTTGTAGTAAAAATATTGAAATTCACATTTGCTGCCCTAAATTTGAAGGGGGTCTTGGCTTAAACCATGCTAACAATCTCATGTGCATAATTTATTCTGTGATACAGAAATGTAGTGAGTTTTAGAGGTATGCTATTAGAAGTCCTTAAAAATGTTTCTACATGTGAGATTTTTATTCAATTAGTTAATGTCCCTGGAGTATTACCTGTCAAATAAAAAATCCTAGGTGAGCTATGAAGATTTAATGGGTGGATGTTTAGGATTTTAGCCTGAGACTTCCAGATGTCATGGAGTATTATCTTTTGTCCCTGAATGATAATAATGATGCTAACCAATTGTAATTCTAAGTAAAATTACTGCCTCATCCTAATAAATCTTTAGGAAGCGGCCAAAATATGTTCTGGAATTTCCAGGATATCTTCCTGTCTCTATAAGAAAAGTCCCAAGGGCAATGTAAATGTATGACCAAAGTCAAAATTCCTTTTAAGCAAATCATGGTATATCATATTATACTTTGGTAGTTTCCTTCTCTTTTAATGCTAATTTCAAGAAGCCAATTGAAGGTGATTGGAAAATCAGTTATCTAGTGACATGAGCTCATTTTAGCTTGGAAGGGAAATTACTGGTGCCTGACATCTGCCTTTCTTTAAATATGCTAGAGTGCTTCCATGACAATAAACTTTTCTCCCATAGGCAGCACAAGCAGACATTAAGAACAACAATCAATAAATGAAGCCTCATTAAACTACTTAGCTTCTGTAAGGCAAAGGACACAGTCAATAAGACAAAATGATATGATACCCTGTAGAATGGGAAAAGATCTTCAGCAACACTACATCTGACAGAAGACTGATCTCTAAAATATACAGAGAACTCAAGAAACTAGAGCCCCCAAACCTAAATAACTCAATTTAAAAATGAGGTTTAGAACTAAAACTCATACAGTCATGATGGAATGTGGTTTGGTGGTTCCTCAGAAAACTGGTAATCAATCTCCACAAGGTTTCAGATATACCACTATTGGGTATATACCCAAAGGATGAACATTTATATCTCAAAGGCATTAGCTCATGTTCATAGCAGCATTATTTGTAATAAAAAGAATATGGAAACAACCTAGATGCCCCTCAACTGAAGAGTGGATTAACAAACTGTAGTACACAATGGAGTACTATTCAACAGCAAGAAGAAGAAGAAGAAGAAGAAGAAGAAGAAGAAGAAGAAGAAGAAGAAGAAGAAGAAGAAGAAGAAGAAGAAGGACATCCTAAAATTTGCAGGTAAAAGGATGGATTTGGAGAATATCCTCCTGAGTAAGGTATCACAAGCCTAGAAAGATAGGCATGAGGTGTAATCACTCATAAGTGGATTTTAGACAAAAAATAAAAATTCCTAATTCACAACCCCTGAACAGCTTGAGATCAGAAGGAATTTAAGTGAGACATCCAGGGATTCTCCTAGGATGAGAAAATAGAGAAAATCCCCTTAACAAATTGGGACCTTAAGAGGTATGGACCAGGGAGAGGTGGGAACAAATCATGAAAGAAAGAGATGTTTGAGTGAGAGGAGCAACAAAGAGGGAGGAAAAAAGAGATGTTGATTGAGGAGGCCAATGCAGGATTAGAAAGAGACCAGGTGCTAGGGAAATCCCCAAGAACCCATAGGTTGTTCCTGGATAGGTCCTCAACCAATAATGGAGAGGGTGCCTAAACAAGACTTCCCCTATAATCAAATGAATAACCACCCCAAGTGTCATTACAGAACCTACACCCAACAATGAATGGAGGTAGAGGCAGAGAGATCCATGAATGAGCACTGGGATTAACTCCCCTTACAGCTGGAGAGTGGGGGAGAAGAGTCTAGATGAACAAGGAGCTAAGGGAGTATGAGGATGAGACCCCCAGAGATGGCTGCCTGGAGCTCTGGAGAGCACACTGAATGAAGAACAGTCCCTGGGGAACCATAGGAAAAAGAGCTAGGCCCTCCAATGGTAGGCAACCGTTGATTAGCATGGGCAGTATGTAGAGCCTTGAGGGGTGGGATCAGACTGTGTTCCTGTAAACGGGCTGGCACCTTGGAGCCCACTCCCTGTAGAGGAGTGCCTAACCCAGCCTTGATATGGGATGAAAAAATAGGACCTGCCTGGAGTGATTGTGCCATGTTGAGCTGACCTACCTTAGGACTTCCTGCTCTTTTTGGGAGGGGATAGGAGGTGGGAGAAGGTTGAATGCAGACTGGGAGGGATTAGGAATAGGGAAGGATGGGTGAGCAGGGGGATACATGAAAAAGGGGACCTTTAAAAAATTTTCACTCTTTGGAACTTTAAAAAAAAAAAGAGAAAAATGAACTCACAGGATGCTTTGAACTACAGGATGATTCCATCCATTCTGAGATAATCCAGGTTAATGGACAGGCATGGATGAATTAGTGGTGTGTTAGTTGCTAGTTTTCTAAATATAGAGTTTAAGCATTTTTAAACCTTTATTAGATCTTTGTAGAGAAAACAACTTCTTGATTTTCTAACAAGAACATGCTATAAATGAATCACTAAATTCTGCACAGCATAATTGAAGTTAGCACTTTGTTTGCAAGTAAAGGGTAATTAGATGGATCTGATTCTGAAAGAGGAAACCAATATAAATGTCTTAAACATCTATGTGTGAACTCAGAAAAGAAATTTAATTTGGTTACAATGATTCTTTCATAGTTGCAGAAATCATTTTACAGATAGACTTCATACATTTGAGTTAGTGCGTATTTCTCTTTAAAAATTAATAATTTTTTATAAATCTTTACTTAAGAAACAAACTTAAAATTATTTTACTGAGAGAATTTTTACAGGACAGTTACAGAAAATAGTCACTTAAATTAAGATTTATTTTTTAATATTCTTTATATTATGGAGAGTAGATTAAGAATGAGTTGTCTGTGGAATTTCATTTTCTACACACTGGTGTTACTATCTTGCCAAGACATTTAAGATTAGAAGCCTTACATGCAATTTAAAGATACAGATTATAGTTCTGGACCAAGTGATAAAAGATGTTTCTAATTTTACCTTATCCCAATAGATACAAGATTTAATCGAATTTTAATCGAATTACTTTCAGAGATCATGATTTTTCAGGGTAAAATATTAGTTTAATTATTTAAGCTGCATTTTCAGTAACAATTAAACATTTTTCTTTGCAACCAGACAAAGATTATATAAAATAAAATGCCAGGTGAAGTGACTTTCCTATGAAAACATTTTTTTTACTAAATCTACTATTTTTATGTGATAATGAAAAAATACACTATTTAAAACACTTCTGATTATTTTATATATACTTTCTAAAAAACCTTTTGTGAATTTATAAGCTATAAATGTTTAGGATCTTCATTTTTATGGATAGAGAATGAAATATCATAGACCGCATTATCTAGTAAGCAGTTACTATGTGTATTAGTGTGATTAAAACTTTCTTCCATACTCTAAATAATTTATAGCATATATACCTGAAGCTGAGCAGATATAAGCAGGAAAAAGTTATAATAATAAATGCAAGATTAATCAACAACAACACAGCTTAAACAGTATGAAATATGAGGAACTGTTTATTTAGACTGAATGGAATCATGTTTCTGAATAGAAATGTGAAAGCACATTAGATGTGCACATAGTATACACAGAAGAAACTCTAGAACACAAAAATGTTTTCTCTAAGACGAGATGGTCATCCAAGTGTCATCAGCTATAGGAGAATGCTTGAAGATAAGTAACTCAGGACTTATTTCCAATGTTTAATTTCTGTAGTTTCAGTTATATATTAAAAATGATATCCTAAAATTTGCAGGCAAATGGATTTGGAGAATATCCTCCTGAGAAAGGTCTCACTAACCCAGAAGGATAAGCAGGGGATGTACTCACTCATTAGAGGACGTTAAACAAAAAAGCAAAAAGCAAAGCATGCCCAAGCTGCAAACCACAACCACTGAACAGCTTGGGATCTGATACACTTTGGACTGGCACCTTGGAGCCCATTCCCTCCAGAGGACACCTGACCCAGTCTTGATGTTGGGGTGAGGAAAGAGGATTCGCTTGGAGTGGATGCTGAACTAAGCCACAATGGGACCTTGGGACCTCCTGCCCTTGCTGCAGAGGAGATAAAGAGCTGTGGAGAAGTGAGAGCAACTGGTATGGGTGGGAGGGGAAAGGGAGTTTGAACAAAGGGATACATGGATAAAAGATATGACTTTATTCATAATAAAAATACTAGATGTGAAAAAAGAGACAGTGTACACACACACACCACACTCACCACACACACACACACACACACACACACACACACACACACACACACACAAATGATCAGAAACACAAGTCAAATTAATTATTACTGAACTTTTTCTACATAGTCCACTCTATTTTGTACTTCAGGAAACAAGGGGTTATAACATGCTGCTTTATTTTTAATACATGGAAAAAAATCTTTCTGCATTGCAGAATAATGCATTTTGTTATGGTGCATGAAGCCAATGTTTGCTGTCATTATTTTATGTACAATTTTCCCTCCAGTATAACTCAGCATTTTGCACTACATTGAAAACTAAATAACAATTTGTGTTCCTTTTCTTTTTTTCAGATGACTATATTTTATCTTTGGCTATGAGAATTCAATTTCATTCTTTCTCCCTCTCACCTATGTCTTTGTTCTCTACCTCACAGAGTCCAAGTACCTGAAATGCAAAATAATCACATATATCTGAAGCTTTCAACTTTACAAACTTCTTATAATTGACATTTATATTTGAAGTTGGAAACTTAAGATGAAATCACACCCAAAGGATACAATGTCTTAACTTCTAAGTTTATATTAAGAATTCTATTTGGTACATATAAATATTTTTTCATTCACCTTTTTCTTCACTCACCAGACATGAAATAATGGAACTTGTGTATAGAAAAAAAATTGATTTATGAACTTAGATACACTTTAATCTATTTTGTATAATGTAAAATATCAGGCACTATGTGAATTTCCAGGAAACAGAAACCTTGCTCCAAAATTTTGAAGCCAAACATCATTGATTTTATTGTATCCATTAGAGAAAAGGCATTATTGCGTAATCAAGGATTAAACATCCAATCTCTTTATACTGTTACAGTCATTATTAAAATTTCAATTGAATTTAGATGGAGCAAAAGATAGTTTGATGTCAATGCAAATACATGTTTAACCAGTAAGTGTTAATATTATTGGTTGTATAAAAGATAAATGTATGATCCTGTGAAAATATATGAGATGGATATAGCTAATTTTATGTCAACTTGACAAAAGCTAGAGTTATTGGAAAGATGGCACTTCTATGAAGAAAATGTTTACTCCATAAAATCAAGTTCTAAGCAATTTAAATTAGGGATTGATGAGAAAGGGCAAAGCCCATTGTGGGTGGTGCCATGCCTGGGCCAGTGGTCCTGAATTCCATAAAAAAAGCATGCCAAGAAAGCTGGAAGGAATAAGTAAGCAACCTTAACCATGGCCTCTAGATCACTTCTACCTTTGGGTTCCTGGTCTGTTTGATCTCTTATCTTACTTTCCTTTGATGATAAACTATAATGTACAAGTGCAAGAAAAATTAACCTTTTCATTTCCATATTGCTTTTTGGCTATGATGTTTCATTGCAGTAATAGAAACCCCAAAGAAAAGGGAAATTGACTCCTCAGAGAGAAAGGAAGTGATTCCCTAAGTATTTGATGACTATCTGAGATAAAAGAAAGAGTGTGCATTAATAGAATCTGGTGTACACTTCAGTATGGAAGGAATATTACAGTAAACATAGTAGAATGCATCAGAAAATGATAGATATTATTTAGAAGGAAAGATGATGCACTATTTCTTTTTTATCCATTTTTTTATTATTATGAATAAAGAAGTCACATTTTCTATCTTTGTATGTCCTTATTCAAGGTCCCTTCCCCCTCCCATCACATCAGGTCATTCTCTCTTCTCCACATCTCCCCATCCCCCCCATGGGCAGGGGATCCCAAGGTCCCAATATTGCATAGTTCAGCCTCCAGGCCTGGCAAATCCAGTTTTCTCCCCACAACAAGACTGAGTCAGGTGTTCCTCTAGAGGGAGTGGGATCCAAGGTGTCAGTTCAAGGTGTTTCAGATCCCAAGCTGTTCAGTGGTTGTGGTTTGCAGCTTGGACATGCTTTGCTTTTTTTTTCTGTTTTGTGTTTTTTTGTTTTTGTTTAGAGTCCACTAATGAGTGAGTACATCCCCTGCTTATCTTTCTGGGTTTGTGATACCTTGCTCAGGAGGATAGTCTCAAATCCTTCCATTTGCCTGCAAATTTTAAGATATCATTTTTTCTTACTGCTGAGTAGTACTCCATTGTGTAGATGTACCACAGTTTGTTAATCCATTCTTCAGTTGAGGGACATCTAGGTTGTTTCCAGGTTCTTGCTATTACAAATAATGCTGCTATGAACATAGTTGAGCTAATGCCTTTGGAGTGTGACTGTGCTTCTTTAGGGTATACACCCAGAAGTGGTATT